>OMMV01223743.1:0-10728 GCA_900302635.1 Chatrabus melanurus | reverse complement strand
GTTCATTTCTGCCCCTTTTTTAGCCGTTAAGTATTTATTTCGCCATGGTTTTTATTGTGAATCTGCAGAATGTTATTTAAGTGGGATCGTGACGTCAGCCCCGCAATGCAATGCCGGTCGAGTCCTTCACGGGCAGCGGAGTAACGGAGGTAAACAACCGTCACAAGATTAAATTAACTAAAGTTAGTAAGGTTTTTTTTTTTTTTTTTGTCGGGAAAGCAGGCTATGAAACGCCAGAATGTGACCGAAGTGCCTAAATTTATTACACTAAAGAATCATGATTGTTGTCCGCTGTCTTGAAATCTGTGGATGTCGACACCGGCAGTGGGAAATTGGCCATACATTGTCCTGGGTCTTCCCCGGGAACTCCTCTCAGTTGGATGTGTCTGGAAGATGACCAGGGGGCATCCTCACCAGATGCCCGAACCACCTCAGCTGTTTCCTTTCAATACGAAGAAGCAGCGGCTCTACTCCCGAGTCCCTCCTGGATCGTCAAGCTTCGCACCCTGTTCCTGAGTGTAAGCCCAGATACCCGACAGAGGAAACTCCTCCACTTGAGGCAACAACTCTCCCCTGACCCAGAGGGGAGAATCCACCCTTTTCTGACAGAAGACCACGGTCTCAGATTTGGAGGTGCGGATCCTCATCTCAGTCGCTTCACACTCGGCCTCAAACCCGCCCAGTGCACATTGGAGGTCACTGTCTGATGAAGCCAACAGAACCACATCATCTACAAAAAGCAGAGATGTAGTTCTGAGGTCACCAAATTGGACAGTTTGGGAAAAAGTCTGTAATTTATATAAGTATGTAATGCTCTTAAAGGGTCCGTATTGCACAAAATAGGTTTGTATCTCACATGTCCACTTAAATATGTTTGGGGGTTTCATGAAAAACATCCTCAAAGTTCCACAGGTTTATGTGCACATGCAGAAACTACTCGGCTATTGTCAAAATTTAGGCTTAAACAGTTTTAGACTGCTGTGACATGTGTCACAGAAGTACAGTTTTGGACTCCTGCTTGCTCTCAGAGACACACCCACATGGTCTTTGGGTGTGAGACGACTGTTCAGCCACTACCTTCCTCTTGCACCTCCTACCTTCAGAGCGGGGCTGTAACGTGTGTACTGCTGGAATGACTGTCGGAAGAGTAAACTGAGGATTATTACCTGCATTGTGACGGAACGTCAGCTACAACATTGCGGTCATGTGGTGTGTTTCTCTGCGCACGATCCAGCACGCAGGGTCCTCAACACATTACTTCTTCCAACATCTCATCAGTTACTCCATAAACCTTTCATTGCTTATGATTTAAAAAAAACCCTCTGTTACTCTACGAACCTTTCTTTGCTTACTCCAGAAAACTTCCATGCTTTCTTTGAAAAATTAGATTGAGATTGTTTCCTCTGAAAACCTTTCATTGCTTATTCTAAAAACTTCTCACTTACTTTAAAACAAATGTTTCATTGCCTACTCTGAAAACCTTTCATTTCTTACTCTGAAAACCTTAAATTACTCTAAAAACCTGTCTTAAGCCAGTCTCCCATTGCAGATTTTTGGCCCCAATTTGTATCCTGATTCCAAAAATGAGGAAATCGGGCCCAATTTATTAAAATAGCAGGCAAAATTGGTGTTTCCTACTATTATTGCTGACTACACCCGAGTACGGATGAGTCCCATGACACGAGTGCTTGTGTGCATGCGCCACACAATGCTAATCCATACAGCCTATGAGGTCCTCCCGTGGTTATTACCACACTTCTCCACAAATCTAAAATGTATCTGTTAACATCTGAAAAGTGTCTTCTGTTGAAGAGCGTGACATGCTTTTCATGGGATTTATGCTGCAGAGGATAATCAGGAGGCGTCCACTCTCAGAACGGCAGGTCCCTAGTTGTGTGTCAAATATTGGCAACGGGAGACCTGGTTAACGCTGAAAAACTTAAATTACTCTAAAAACCTCTCCTCGCTCACTCTGCTTTTGATGGGTTTCCCAGTGAAAAGGAAACCTGAGACGGGACGTGTGGCTGCAACAGATACATTTGCATCGTTAGCGGCGCTCCAACCATGGCGGCGAGAAAACAGCCGACCCCGACATGTGCAGCATTTCATTTCGAGCTTATCTCAGAAGAGGCGTGTGTGAAGCAGATCAAAGAGAGGTGCGAGTATTCATAGATACCTCGTTTTAATTTAAAAACAACTTAAGCGTCATCCTCTGCATCCTAATCGCCGACTATCCAAGCTGTTTATCTGCTCTTATCAATCGTCCTCTGAAGCAACCGGCGCATATCACAGAGCTTTATTTTCCCGTGATTACATTCCGCTTTCTGACATCAAGCATCCAGTTAACTTGGGGCTTTTCCGTTTGTATGGGTGTGTTAAAGCAGCTCATTAGAGCTGAATCAACAGAGGAAAAGGTCAGGAATATACCGTAATATCCATGCAGAAAGTGACGCCCTGTGAGTGGAAAAAAAACAGTCGCTTTTATTTGCTATTTCAATTTTGTTTCTTTTTATCCGCCACCTTGACTCACCACAGCTCCATGTGGGCAAATCCATTTCATCTCCATCTGTTAACTCTAATGGGTTTTTAAGATATTCAGCATGTTCCAGACAGACATTTATTGATGTACGTGAAGGCTGTAATACATTAACGAGACATTAAAGACTGGCAGGCTGAGATTGTTTATTTTTTATTTTTTATTTTTTTTACAGTTTTTGAAAAGATGACCTGAAGTGTGCAGATGAATGAATCAAGAATCTTATTGGATGCAATTGATTTTCCACCGTTACAGCTTTATTCCAGCGCACACCGCTCCTCCACACTCAGCTCCCCAATTAATAAACAAAAACAAAGTAATTAAGCATCAAAATCAATTCAATTGATTCGAGTATGCTTCAACACTATGTAGTATTATATAAATGCAGCGCACAGGATGCAAGACGGGCAAATCATGTCAAAATAATTCCACGTTTTAATCTAATAGACGGCTCCTCAACCCACCAGGCAATAAAAGCCCCCTTTGAAATATGAAAAAAAGATCTTTATTCGGTGAAGAAGCTGCATGTGGTGATCCTGGGCTGCCGTGGTTACACGTGTGTCTTGCTGGAAACAAAGTTGGAGGCGGTTTATAGTAGTTAAATGAACATTAAGTTCATTTCATAACATTAAGTAGTTAAATGAACAGGGCCTGCAATTGTTGAAAATGACCCAATGCATCAGTCAGGATGAGTTCAGAGGACTGATAGAGCTGCAACACCAAGCATCTGATAGACACGTTAGTTCCAGAAGGAACTACGGGGAGGAGCAGAGGTTGTGACCTGGTACAACTACCTTGGAGTTAAAAGAGTATCACGATGTTCCCTCGACACAAAAGGGCATCAGATCTTTATGACATCAGAATGTCAAAGAAAAATATAAAAGAAAACTTGATCTTGCAGTGTTTAAAAAAAAAAAAAAAAAAAAAAAAAAAAAAGAGGTGGAAAAAGTTTCAGGCAAATCCACCAAAATGTACCCAGTTTTATGAACCATTAATTGGTTTTCAAACTTTGTTCTCATTGCCTCCACACATTGACTCAACATGAGAAGAGATGGAAAGAAATAAGAGTCTTCTGTGTAAACTATCTATAAACAGACCGAGGCAGTCATTTAACCACCATGTTTCTGTGTCAGTTTGTGGCGGTTGGAAGCTGATTCTTCAAAGCGTACCACAAGTTAGTGGTGCTCTATCAAGTTTTCATCAAGACTGATGAAGCCACCTCAGGTCAGGTTTGGGCCCATGTCCTGGTGCTTCACATTGCCGCGTCACCTCATGGACCTGCGTCGGGTTTCAACCTGCAACCACCCAGGCAGTCATGTGATCCATCCATTTTTCCATGAGGTAACCATGTATGTGCCACAGCCATGTGCTATGTGGGCGTCGCCTTTGCCTCGTCCAGTCACTGGAGTTCTCAAGAGTGAGTCATCTGTGTGCTGGATCGCACTCAGGAAAAAGTGCCGCATGGTTTTAGTTTTGGAGCTGATGCTCCTTCACGATGCAAGTAGTACAAACCGTCTGGGTGTCCTCCAGTAACTGATCATTTGACACAAAGTCATTCTCCAGAAAAACCTTGTACAAAAGACGTCCAGTCGCTATCATAAATCACTGGTTAGCATCCAGGTCTTAGCATCCTTCATCCTCCTGTAGAGGGATCAGCATTGTGATACACCTCTATTCAGAGCCTCATGACTCTATAAACGCTTCTCCAACGCCGTTCAATCTCACAGGCTGAGCGAACGTCACCACTGACGTCACTACTGAAGAACATGAATCTCTCAACAAGTACACTCAGTAAGCTCAAAAAGCCCAATCCCTGCATGGTCAGATGGGAAATGAGGAAACAGGATAAGTCATTGACTAAACAACCCGTCCAGCCTTCTCTATGATGAACTGTGACAGACAGGCAGCACCTTCAGTAAGTCAGAGTCAATAAAATTGTCCTACGTTTTATCGCTCAATAGTAAAGAATCCTTTAAAAAAAAAAAAGTAGGATCTGGTTCCGATCTACTTCAGCTGATCTTGATAGAAGATCGAGTTGCACAGACATCCTTCTTCAGATAAAACGTTCACTTCAGTCCGGACACTAGTATACGAATTCTACACGCAGACAAAGGATCAACCTCAGGAACATATTTCCACTCTGAGGAAGGAGGTTCTTACATGAAGAAAAATCTTATTTGGAACAGCTGGACCATCTGTGGACAGATGTGATCAGATCACAAGGTTGACCTGCTTTATTTATCTTGCATGTTGGTGTCGGACTTAGATTAAACTTGTCAGGTTGGAATTCGTGAAATACAGTAACGGCACGAGTGCAGAGCTGAAGCTGACGGTGTCTGACAATGCACCTTATGTGAACGGTTGCACCACGAGCTGCCTTTCCACCTTGGAGACTGGTACTCTTCTCAGGAACTACCTGATTTGTGGAGGAACAATGCATGTGTCCAACAATGCAAACTTCCATGGAAAAGCAGATGAATTGTCAACTTCCTTTCGGGAATACACAACATGTGATGACAGCATCACCGCTACAAAAGTGCATAAAGTTCAGGGTCTTTTCAACCTGTTGGGAAAAGCAAGCAGGAACTAAAGCTGCTTTTACATATTAGTGGTCGACAGAGACCCAGATATTACATTCACTTCATCAGGCAGCCAACAGCGGCATTATGGCAGATGGTAGCGGAATGGTGGTGAGTGCATTTGCACCCTGTTCTGTATACAAAAAACGGAACTGATTTCCTAGATAACACAAAAGAGAAAACAGATGGAAAGACGTTAGCACTGAGCTAAATGATCCAGGTAAAGCAGCTCTCACACCTGGCCAAGTTTGCCGCCGTTTTACACCATAATGGGCGGAGTTACAACGTGGCGCACTTCAGCTGGGTTCCCCAAGCAGCTCTTGCCTGGCCACGCTCAGTGTCGAGTCCATCTGTGCAGGCAAACCACGCGACAAAATTCGGGAAAAGTAATTTTTTTTACCGCTCCAGAGCTTGGTTGGACTTCCCTCGCTCATGGCCTGCGCTTGGCGTGGGACTGCCTGGGACAGGCCCAGTGCATCTCCACATAACTCTGGCTAAACTTGGTATACACTCCCACTGAACTCGTCCTCAGCCGTTGACATCTCAGATCAAGCCTTTCCGTGCTCAGCATGAAAACTGGACGGCGAGTTGTGCCGAGCATGCACTCAGCCGCCCGGAGCAAAGTGCGAGTCAGGCCACAGCGCCAAGCTGGAACAAGTTTAACTGACCTTTCCTCACTTGTGCTGGGCAACACCAAGTAGCACGCCAGATCCCCCCCACCCCCCGCGGGCCATTCATGAGTCGCGCCAAATCGCCACTCGAGAACTCAATGCCAAACTCCGCCAGGTGTGCGAGCTGCGTAATGCAGTTTCTGTCATGGAATGACATGTTACCATGTGTTGCTTAGCACGTTAGCATGCTAGCATTGCATTCTATCACTATATAAATGTGACCTGGCCAGAAAAACAGCAATGGCCGGCGTTTTCTGAATGCTAATATGTACGTCTGCAGCTAGGACTAGTACCTGAAAGTTGGGTAGTTCGGTGTTCGAGATCTGATTCAACTTGTGACCTCTGCAGCAGAAGACGCGTACAATAGAAGTGTAATAAGTGTTGGCTTTCATCTGTTGTCGGAGATATTTGGGTAGGGAGGGAAAAAATGTGCACAGATTGACCCCTTTTCATCCAAATGTCAATATTTAAATTTTGCATGAAAGTGCTGCATCTGCATGTTTATGTATACGAGAGAGAGAGAGAGAGAGAGATAGAGAGAGAGAGAGAGATCCACAAACCACTTGGTCTTCTGCATTCTGACATCTGCAGCTTCACAAATCAGAACAGGCTGCTTCTTTCTATTTGGGCTGGAAGATGAGTGTGTTGTTAGGACATCTATCAATAAACACATCACACACACAATGCAACAAACACACACACACAGGTGCACACCTCTGACATGAAGATGAATGGCACACGTCAGCATTTCTGTCGTTGGCTCTCTGCAGGGGCCTGATGAGAGGAGCCGGGTTCCCTCTCAGCAGCACGGGAATTACTTCTAATAATTTACATGGCGTGACTGAAGGAGGCGTCGACAACGCGATGGAAGTCTGGCACAGAGGAAGCACACGGAGAAGAGGAAAGGAACAATGCTTCATGGTCCAAGTAACACTTGTAAGAGCCCGTATCCACGGTGACAGCATCCTCGGCTGACATTGTGAACAGAAAGAAGAGCACAAACACAATCTGAGGATTATTATTCGTTTGAATGAACCGTTTGAAGATTTGACTGATTGCTCAGATTGAACTAATAATTCAACTTCCAACTTTTCATAATTATGCCAAAAATGTGTTTGTCACTGATGAAAAAAAAAAACGGCCTCAGTTAAAAAGACATTTTCTTGTCATAGAAAAACAACTAATCAGGGCGTAATTAACTGCTGATGATGAGAAGACATGCATAATTTTTTTTTTTTTTTGTCTGAACTCCAAAGATTTTTTTTTTAAACATTTATGGAGAGAACTTTTGTTGCTCAAACTTTTTCCACAATGAATAATGCAAACATAATCATTATCATTCATGTTGTTGTAGCTGAAGGCACAGTTCTTGAGTGACTTAACAAAAAAAATAAGTGAAGTGAGCCCCAGATGAACTCTGATAACCTCTGCACGCACGAGCGACTCCGACCGAAGTTCAGCGAGATGTTTACCTCTTTAAATCTCCAGGCAGTAGACCAGCCCGAGGTTATAAGAGGAGGCGCACAAAAGCCGAAGAGTTCAAGGGCCTCAAATTGGGGCCAGAGAAATGTTTTAGTCACTGACCAAGCACGGCGGCCCGGTTAGCCGCGTCACTTTGCTGTCCCGCTGCTGTGATCGATGGCTCGTGGTCAGCCTCTGCCTGCGGATGCCGCTCTTCACACGAGGGTACAAATGAATGTGCGGGCACGCCGTGTTCCTCTGGAGGCTGCACGCCGTTTCCACATCCCTCTCTGCCTATAATTAGCTGTCCTGATAAAACACCGGTTTGCTGGCGCTTGCAGGATCAAACAGTGATGAGCAGGCAGCTCTCTTCACAGCACACTGCAGATGCCAGGTGGCTGTCCTTGAGTGGAACGCTCGGCGCAGCGTGCATCTGGAGGCAAATTAATCAGAATTCTGGTATATGATGCTTCTGCAATCGCAACGAGCAGTGCTGGAAATGTCACGCAGCCTTTGATTTGTGATATTAAGAGTATTTGTAATGTTTGTGACAGTTGATCATTTATCAAATTGTGCATTTTCGATCTGAGCTCAGGATGAAAATGCAAAGCGAGTTATGGAAGCTACATCCATTTCATTTCGTGTCTCATTTTCTGCCACCTGTCTTCACACTTGCGCAATTAAGATGCACAATCCCACGTGTACCTGCACCATCCCACGTGTACCTGCACCGTGCATTCAGAAACACTTTTGTTGTTTTCACATTTTTTTTTTTATGTTGCAGCTTGAAGCCTACGTTCTTTAAGCTCACGTCTGAAGACGTGAGCAAAAAGCTGCAACGTTAAATGTGAACAAGAGCGCCACAGAGCCAGCATTAGACACCTGCACACATATGAGCTGAAAGCGGTTTTCCAATTAATAATTCATTTCCAATTAATAGGCTGAAGAGCACAAGCTGAAAAATCATACACTAACAAAATCGAAACGGAATCAAATTCATAATAAGAACAAACTCAATTATACAATTCATTAATAAATATCTTAAAACTGGTTAAAGAGATGAAAAGCTCCAGCTGCAAGTGTTTCCGCACCTCATTACATGCACTACAACTAAATGCTGCCTTGCCAAATTCCATTTGTACTGTAGGAACATCCAACAGAATATACCTGTTTATTTTATACATTTTAAAACTGATTTTCTGTTGACCAACGAATGAAGGAACCCAACCACCCCCACATCAAATATGACATTTTAATTAAATCTTTAATCTCTCTCTCTAGGCTCAATTCAAGATGTATCACAATACGTATGAAATGTGATTCTACAAGTACCGCAATTTGAAATTATGCTATATTGTGATTTTTGTGACTACAAACTGTTTAAAGATGCTTTTATGCTTCTGCAGCAAAGCTACGGCGCGGCCACGCTGTAGCTTCGACGCCGTCGTGCACCTTTCGAAGTTATGCATCGCGTTGGTCTGTGTCGCTGTGCAATTCATCGCCGGAACGGAAGGGGGAGCAAACTCGTTGGTCGCTTGTTTACCTTACCGCTTTGTTCCTGCGGTCTGAACAACGGCGACCGAGAGATAAAAAAAAAGAAGACTGGTGTTGCAGTTGGAGATGATCAACATTGAACAACAAACGCTTTTATTGCAAATGTGGCGACGACAACGAAAGAGGAGACAAGTGCGGAGGTGGACTGTACGTCCACTGAACGAATCGAGGCGGAGGACGGGCGAATATACCACACTGCGTGACATGGACGGAGAAATGCACTTCAGGCATTTTCAAATGTTGGCTGATTTGATGCCCTTCAGAACACACGCGGCATGCCGATTGATGCCGCCCAGACACTGGCTGTGGCGCGGACCAATCACAGCCCGTGCGGTCTGTGTCGTCTCGACGCGCAGTTACAATTTTTGGGAGGGGGTTTGCAAAGATGCAGAGGGCTACGGCGTCACCGCGACGCAGTGGGATAAACTAGGCTTAATCAGATTAGGTCTACAATACACTGCGCCCTCTGCTGAATGAAAGCGATACTGCATTTCCACCTCAATTCCACCAATAATTGAATTTCAATTATATCCATTCTGGACTTTAAAAATCGATTCGCATACTGTAAAATTAAATATCGCAATATCATGAGGATGGATTTTTTTTTTTTTTTTTACCACCCCTAATGTATATCCATCCCTTCATATCAGAAGTCGGTTCGTGGCAGAATGTGAATGAACCCTAAAGCATGTCAGAACATTCGGCCTCCAGTTGTTTGTCACATGAAGTGAAGCTGAGAAAAGAGGAGCCGATTCTCAGCAGATGCTAAAATGTGTTACTGGTAGAAGGCTTTGTGGGGTTTGTGTGTTGATTACATTTTGTATTTAAATGTCAAGATATCCCTGTGGCGAGATTCAAGGTCACTTTGCTCTGAGCCGGAGACACTGAATGTTCACTAATGCATCATGACTCCAGAAAGGAAGAACGGGAGTTAGAATCTTCCTCTAATGTGAAGCGCATTGAATTTACCTCAGCCTGAAAGCCAAAAAAATGCAAATGCAAAATGTATCAGATTGATTTTTACCATCATATAGCTGCAGAGTCTTTTTTTTATTCTCGTGTCAGTGATGTAGATCTGCAATGATGATGAAACTGGTTTCGTGCTTGCAGTGATCAGCTGCTCTGAAAGCCGCGGCGCTAAATTGACGCTTTTGGCTTCATGTGGCTGGGCGCTTTTGTGATGACGAGAAACACTCGTTGCAAACTGTCATAAAAGAGGCGGCACTTTGCTTTCATGCTGAAATCCTGTCTGCTGCACAAAACAAGTGTTGAAAAGAAGGTTCTAATTGGCTGTCATTCCACAAGAACGGCCGTCATGTCACCTCCCAAACAGGCAGACTTTGTAATTCCCGCTCACTCGTTCTCTTTGAACAAAAACCCCTGTTCCATGTGGAAATAGTTGCAATTACAGAAAATCTACCAACCTGGCAACGGCAGACACTGGCAACTCCCAATTAACACCATGCAATCTCAGGTAGGACTTTTAGCCGAGACTCTGACCCCTGAACCCTCACAGACCTAAATGACGTTACCTGGAAAGTGACTACTGAGTGAATGAGGCTGCAAGGGTTCAAAACGGTATGAATAGGAATGGGACACATCATGTTGCTCACTATTATGCACTGAAAAAAGTATTTAGGCCTCCTTATAAGATTTTCATCCATTTGGTTTGCAGTTTTAACCTAAACTAATAAACTTAATTTAAGGCATATTTATCAGTTGAAGCGGTTCATATGAGCCCTGCAATAGACTGGAGGCCTGTCCAGGGTGTACCCTGCTTCTCGCCTAATGACCGCTGGGACCGGCTCCAGCCCCTCCGTCACCCTTAATTGGAATAAGCCGGTTCAGAAAATAAATGAATGAATGGTTCATATGAATGTGATACAAACTGGATTTATTTTATATATATATATATATATATATATAT
>OMMV01223739.1:0-10959 GCA_900302635.1 Chatrabus melanurus | reverse complement strand
GACTGTGTGAAATGAAACGCAGCCCAGCAATCTTCCATGCTCTCTGCTGCTCACTATATGCGGTTAGCTAAATATGCATTAAAATGTGTGATTCCTTTTGTATGACCTTCTCCGTAGCTATTTTGCCTGTCAATATTTCCATAGTTTGTACTTTTATAGTTCATTGCTTTGACTCCTACAATGCAGCCATCCTCCGTTAAAGGACTAGTTGCAGGTATCCAGGTCCAACTGTATGGATGCCTCCAGCCTTCTGGACAACCCATCTATTCGCCTCCTGTAACTCTGTTGAAGAGAACCCAATGATATTTCTCCCTCTCCCACACACACACACACACACACACACACACACACAACACCTTAAGGGATGGGTGCTCTGGTTCTCATACAGCCCTTCTGTTAGAACCTGTTCTCCTCACGGCTTTCTATGGGTTTCTTAGAGGTGGTGAATTCATTGCACAGACCTTTGTCCTTCACAGGACATCACTATAGCTGCTGTTTCACTTAACCCTCACTGTGTCACCATAGCCTTGACACTACAACAAGGTGGATACAGGATGTTGTTTCTAATTCTGCTTGTGTCCTCGGTCTCCTATGAGTCTCTATCAAAGACGCAAACCTTGAGCCAGCAGACTGGAGCCTCTCTTAGCAGTGGGGAACGGGAAATCTGTGTCCAGACCTTGGTTGCCGCCCACCTTTGCTTCCTCTGCCAGGCTGTGGGTTCCCATGTGACCGCGACACAGCTCGTTCTCTCTGCATAGGTGCAACAACAACTGCGGCATCTATAGCTGCTGCTTCCACCCTCACGGCAATGGGCTCCTCCTCTTCTGCCTGTGAACGTTACCTCTGGCCGGCGGCTCCAGCCATCCTCAGTGCTCAGGAATCTCAGAATGCTTCTAATCTGCTGGCTCAGTAATGTTACTTGTATATGTGCTCAAGCTCCCCTTGTTAACTCACTAACTATGTTTACCTTAACCGGTACGCTACAACTTAATTACATTACGTGTCATTTAGTCTAATTTGCTTTCCACCCAACTTTGTTGCAACTTAGTTGCCATGCATGTCATTTAATCTTAATTTGCTTTGCATCCAAATTGCTCAGCTAGCTCCTCTTGGTAGCTCTTTTTTGCAGGCCTCAGAGGTCTGCCCGGTGTGGTCATTTTGGGGGTCTTTCTTGCCTCCCTGCTTTAGCCTTTCCATGTAGTGCATGGAGAGGCAAGGAGGAGCTCTCTGTGTGGTCTCTCTTGCTGGCTCTTCCATATAAACACATGGAGAGCAAGAGAGACATGCCTGGTCTGGTTTTGGGAGTCTTGTTGCTGCCTCCCTGCTATAGCCTTTCCATGTATGCGCATGGAGGGCAGAGAGGAGCTCTCTCTGCTTACAGGCTTTTCCACGCAAGCGTGTGGAAGAGTAGGGAGGTCCCAGAACAGAGCCACACCGCCAAATATAAATTATGCAATAAAATAAACTTTCATTTTGACTGAAGTGGTCCTGACTGAATTCAATTTATTTATTTCATTTGAATGATTATAATTTTGATCTTTAGCCTATATATTTCACAGTGTTCATTGTAGTCATTTCTATGCTATGTCAATGTATGGTTTCCAATTTAAAAAAAAAAAAAAAAAGATTCCACAAGACCATACACTTTCTTTGTATGACGCGCAGCAGCTCTGTTTACATCGGAACCACATCAGAGCTTGGAGAATGCTGGGATACCCTGAGAAACCATTTCATATTTATTTTTATTTTATTTCAAGTAAATTCCAAGTAAAATGTTTCATTAATTCAACTTAAAACACGCTGTTAGAAATTACTGTTTACATGCGCTCAGCTTGCTGAAACCACACCAGCCACAAGGGATTGTGGGGGACCCTGAAAAACTCTTATTAATAGTCCTGCTGGCTTATGGGCATCTTCTACCCCTCTCCCCAGAATGAATCGCATATGTTAGTGATAGGGGATTCCATTACCCGCAAAGTTAGATTGGAGTTCAAATGCTTACCTGGGGCCAGAGCATGCAACACAGATTCTCATTTAAGGGTGCTGGCATCATGCAAGGCCAGACAGCCCAGCTCAGGAATATAACACTCGCTTTAGCAACATTGTTATCCATGTCGGTGCCAGTGATGTCAGGTTGCGACAATCTGAGTTCACTAGATGACCTAGTGAGGACTTGTGACCTTGCCAGAAAGATGTGTCGGCATCGATTAATTCTCTCTGCTTCCCTCTCCTCCCAGGGAAATGATGAGGTCTACAGTAGGCTTATACCCCTAAATAGGTGGCTGGCAAAGTTCTGTAGAGAACAGGGATTTAGTTTTGTGGATAACTGACCCTCTTTCTGGAATCGCCGTTGCTTGCTGATGCCAGACGGCCTTCACCCTACTGGGGAAGAAGCCGCATCAGGGATATTTAAGTGTATTAAGTGTATTTAAGTGTCCCTCGTTTGGTCACTCACTGCCAGATCATAATCTTGTCTTCTTTCTCATGTTCCATCTGTTTTATAGTGTTTTTGCAACTATAGTATTCTGACCACTGCTCCGTGTTTATTGACTTTGTCTTTTGCCTGTTGTTTTTGTACTGTTGCTTGATTATTGTTGTCATTCATCCGTGCACAGAATTCTGGACTGTCCCTGTGCTACAAGCTGATCTTTGGACTGGATCTGTTGCCTGGCTCTGTTTGTTTTTCTGTGTACCGGACTGAAAGATTATTGGAGTTTTAAGATTTTTCTATTGGACTGCCCTGGTTATTTCCTGCTGTACATCACAGCGTGTGTCTCTGCCCACCAACAAAAGAGTGAATAAACTGATTGTTTGTACAAAGCCCAAGAGTGTCGTCCTTCTGCGTGGGTGTTTCTGTCTGAATCGTGACAAAAATCAATTCCTTGTTCACACATATCATCTACCAAATCCAGTAAAAGTCTTAGTTTAGGTTTTATTAATATAAAGGTCACTGTCCTCTAAATCATTGCTGATTAATGATCTTATGTTGGAGCATTGTTTAGATATGATCGGCTGATGTGAAACATGGTTGAAGCCAAATATACACCTGCCTTTGAATGAACGGCGGTGTATGCATGTATTGCGTGTGTGCGTGTGAATGTGTGTTAGGATGCGCCTAAAATATGAAACTTTCAGAAAATCATTCTCCAAGTTTTCATTATGTGATCCCAACTGTAAAGTGGCCAAAGTTAAAATATCAGCAAGAAAAAATAAAAATTAGGACTTGCCCAACTCAATCAAACTTTACATTATTTTGTTATTTAATTCACAAACTACAAAAATTACAAAAATATTATCTAACAAGGAACAAACGTGATATCAATGCCAATTTTGTCATTAAAAAATACATATCAGACATTAGCAATTACATGTACTAAGATAATTTTGATATCTGTATAATATAATGTAATGTATCTGTGGCAATCTAAATATCTCCTAGGGATCTAATAATCTGATATTTGTATAACATTATGCAATTACGTCTTGTATGTGCCTTTGTTATTTCATGTTTTCCAAAAGCTGGAAAAAAACAAATTTGGGGGATTTTCAAATGTATTGAGCAAGTCCTAAATAGTCTTCTATTTTCAAAATATTTCAGATATAGAGTCCCCATTTGAGGCATCACCAAATGGTCAGTTTGAGGATTAAAAAAAATATGCAACATGAAATTTCTCTATATTTGATGGGAACACCCTAATTTGTACATATGTTCTCATGCACATGCAGTAGTTAGATAGTAGCTTCAGTGAATGACTTATCCCATTAATGAAAGTAATGTTGATACCAACTGATATTGCTATCATTAATAAATTATGTTAGACATAATGATGCTATCTCTGCGATTACTGGTGCATGGTCTTATTATGATAATTACTGGGTGAGATGGCCAGTGCCGTATTTACATCCGTCCCTGCTCATTCCTATATCCCATTCTAATATAAACACTTACAGGTCAGCCTTATTTTGAGACTGTTTCTTTTTTTAAGGTTGGTTACCGGTCCCTCTTATCAGGGTGGTGTCCCAAAATTGATATATTAATGAAATTTATTTATTAATAAGTAAATAAATATCTGTAATCGTAACAGTTACCTTTGGTAACTGTTAATATTACGCTGATAGCAAGACCTGCCCCTATTTGTGCTCAACATTTCATCTGTGTAGCATTGCAATAAGACATCGAGATGAGAACAAAATTATTAGCCCCCGCTATGAAATGTAAGGTTTTCCCAAGTGCTCTTTTAACAGAGCAAAGAATTTTCAACACAGCATTTCTAAACATCCTAGTTTTATTTTGGATGCTTACATTATTTTACTTTGCACACAGAAACAAAATCATTTCACAAAAAACAAAAACTATCAGGGTCAAAATTATTAGCCCCCTTAAGATCTGATCTTTTTGTTGAGCCATAGCACAAATCACTGTTGTGCAATGATGTGCTTAAATTTGTAATGCTCAAAGCTTGTAAAATCAAGTTAAAACTGAGGCTTAGTTTGTGTTCCCAGGGTCAAAAAGAAGTTGGTGGGCTGTAGAGGTTTTCTTTATCCTACTCCTACTTTGTAGAACAGTCTGTCTGTGGTTATTAGAAAGACCATTACCTAAAAACATATTTGTTTTCTATTGCTTGTAATTACCACATGGTTTTACAACCCCAAATCAGAAAAAGTTGGGACAGTATGGAAGATGCAAGAAAAAAATGCAATGATTCTTACATTTACTTCTGTTTCATTGAAGACAGTATGAACCCAATATATTTCATGTTTTGTGTGGTCAACTTCATTTCATTTGTAATCCATTCCTGCATTTATGGCCTGCAACACATTCCAAAAAAAGTTGGGTCGGGGGGGGCAATTTAGGGCTTGTAATGAGGGGAAAAAATTAAGTAATGATGTTATTTCAAAAAGGCGATGTCAACAGGTGATTGTAATCATGCTTTGGTACAAAAGCAGTATCCCTGAAAGGCAAATGCATGAAAAAAATAATTGAAATTTTCAAAGAAATATTGGAAGGGATTTGCATATTTCTCCCTCTACTGTGCATAATATCATTACCGTAATTCATGGAATCTGGAGGAATTTCAATGCATAAAGAGCAAGAGCACAAGCCTAAGCAGAGCAATCATGATCTCAGATACCTCAGATGGCACTGCATCAAGAACCGCCATTCATCAATAGCTGATATAACGATATGGGCAAGGAATTGCTTTGGGAAACCTTTGTCAAGCACTACAATAAGTAGTTACATTAACAAATGCCACATAAAACTTTATTGTGCAAAAAAAGAAGCCTTATGTTAACCTTGTCCACAAGTGGCATCGACTTCTCTGGGCTCAGAGGCATCTGGGTTGGACCATCACACACTGGAAATGTGTATTGTGGTCAGACGAATCAATATTCCATTTTTTTTTTTGTTGATGAAATGGATGCTGTGTGCTCTGGACCAAAGATGAAAAGGATGGCAGCATTAATGCAGAAAAGTACATTGAGATTTTAGAGCAACATATGCTACCTTCAAGACGATATCTTTTCCAGGGACATCCATGCATTTTTCAACAAGACAATGCAAAACCACATTCAGCACCCATTACAAAGTCATGGCAGTGGAAGAAGTGGGTACTGGTACTGCACTGGCACTGCACTGGCTTTTCTGTAGTCCTGATCTGTCCCCAATAGAGAATGTGTGAAGAATTTTTAAACAAAAAATGTATTTGCATTTTGCTTTGTTTGTTTGTGTGTTTTGTTTTTATTTGTTTTTCTTGTTTGTTTGTCAGGTAGTTCAGTGGAATTGAAGTTGGACTACCAATATACTGACCTGGGTTTGATTCCTAGTCACGCTACCTGTCTGTGCCCTTGGGCAAGATACTTCATCTGCATTGTCTCAGTCCAATCAACTACCCAACTGTAAATGGGTACTGGCTTTCACTGGGGAAGTAACCTGCGATGTACTGGCATCTCATCCAGGGGGAGTCGTAGACTCTAATTTGCTTCACACTGCAGTATCTGGGGATAAGCACTGGTACCAATAGGCTTCAGTGCCTGTATAGGATGTTATTATTATTACGACTACAGAGCCCTGAAGAACACTTATCACATTGCTTATCACAGTTCTACAGACACCTCTTTATGCATACTGTGACCTCCTTATGAACTCCAAGAGGAGGCTGTCCAAGCCTAAAAGTGGATTAAACAGATTGAACATAAATTCACAGACAGAAAACTTTTGCAACATGAGCATAAACCCCATTTGTGAACTGATAGGATTAAATAAATCTGAGACACACCAAATATTTGTCATTTGTTAGGAACTTAGGTTACATCTCTGGACACTGTGAAAATGCAGGTGCCGTGTTTACCACCACACTGCTGTAATGCATGTCTCTAGTCACAAGTAAGCACACTATTCTGTGGTTTAAAAATGCCACAATTCCAAAACTGTTAAGCTTTCCTGTTCAACGGTATGAACTCTACAAACAAACCTCACGTCTTTCCTCATGGTTCAGTCAACATAGCTAAAACTCATGCATCAGCATCATGAGGGAACGTCAGCTAGGACATCAAGGCCATGTGACACACTGCCATGAAAATGATCCACCGCACAAATGCCTCAGTGTTGAGGACCCCAGCAACTAGACAAGTCCAAGATGACGCTCACATATGACCTACCTGTAGCAGATAGGTGGCTCATTTCTTTCTGGAGGTGGGGATGGTTTACCTGGGCGGTTGCCAATCAGGATGCAGGGCAGTTTCGTAGTGTGCTGGATGCTCCCAGGCCAAACCGTATCTGCAGCTAAGAGGAGGAAAGCCACTTAAGTTGCAAAGCATGTTTTCGAAGAGTGACTAAAAGACAAGGAAAACCAAGCACCACCCACAGATCTTTGTTGAATTCAAGGTAACATTATTTTGAAATTAAATTCAACTTAATCAAGAACTATGTAGGGAGCTGCTATAATCATGAAATAAATTCTCTAGTCTCCATAACAAGGCAGATATTGTGGCTAATTAGAAAACTAACAGTGATATTTTTTTTTCTCCAGCACTCACTGTGGACAGAATTCACATGAAAACACCACAGCACAAGCAAGCTGTTTAAGAAAATGCATTAAATTAACTTAAATGATCAAAGTCTCGTTATCTGCTGATGGAAAATTGTTTGTGTTCGATGTACAGTTAACTTTTTTCTTTAAGTGTGACACAATCAAATGGCCTGCTGTTCTGTGAGACTTTGGTTTTAATTAATTCCACTAAACCTCAGTGATTAGTTCCATAAATCCATTTAATCGTCAATGTAAAAAAAAATTTTAAATTAAAAAAAAAAGCCAGAGAGACCATCTTTATTGGTCTCATCGTTGGTACATTTAGATCAAATGGTGTAATTATATGCAGCCAGTAATAGTGCCTATCATTGCAGCCTTACTGCAGCTATTGATTGAATTTCTTTGCTGGGGCTGAATATGGTCGTTAGTGGGCGGTGATCAATTATCAGAGTGGAATAATGACCACATAGGTATGAATGAAATCCCTGTATTCCAAACATGATTTCTGTTGCTTCCCACTCTATTTGGGCAAAAATTTGCTTTGACTTAATTAGCATCCGCGAAGCAAAGGCAATAGGTTTGTCTTCGCCATTTGGCAGTAGGTTCGAAGTCACCAATAGCATAATGTCTAACTGGGAAGTTGTGGGTCCTAATGGGCCAAAATCCTTTTGCTAGCCAATTGCTTTTTAGCCCAGTAAAAAGCTTCATCACAATCCAATCACCATTTCCACTTAACCCATTTGTGTAATAGAGCGTTTAGCAGGGGGGGTGAACTGAGGACAAATTTTGTACAAAGGGTGCATTGTAGTTAATCAGTCCTAAGAATTAATCTAACTGTCTCATGTTAGTTGGCACAGAGGCATTCCCTATGGCGGGAATCTTTTCCAGGGGCTTCTGGAGTCCTGTAGGATTAATTGTGTGTCTAGTATCTCCAGTATTCCAGTGAGATCTTGAAAAACACACTTTTCCTTCTGAAGTGAACAGATTTTCTAGGCGGTGGGCCTCGTTACATCTGGTGACCAGGATGTCATCCAGAAAACAATAGACATGAGGAAGACCCTGTAGAACCTGACCCATAATTCTAAAATATGGATTGTGCTGGAGTTATCCCAAAGGACAGGCGGTTGTAACAAAACAAACTCTTTTGTGTTGTAATCGGTAAATACTCCAGTTTGAAGTGATTTATATTTCAAAAGTGTGGTATGGGCTAATGGCCCCTCAGTGCCTGAAGTATTTGGCAATTTTCTCCATATGGTGGGACCTTCTCAGACATCAATGGGCCTATGCAAAGCGGAATAAAATAAAATAAATAATTCAAGATTTGTAATGTTTTTTAATCTATGTTTCAGGTGCATGGGTGTTAAATATGGTACTAGTCTGGTCTGTTTGACTGTGGTGGAAGCTTATTCCAATAAATCACCTCAATGTCATACATTATTATATCTGTGCACTATAATTTCCTTCTAAAAATTCTCACTTGTAAACTAGAAAAAAATAATGCATGGAATGCCTTTGAGAAGAATAATGAATCTAATGTGTGCATGTGGCATGTTGGGTGTACCTGGAGTGCTTTTAGTGTAGTTACATGATGTATGATTAGATACAGGGTTCGAACCCCTCTTGGCTCACCCCTTGGGCATTTGTACAGTATCTGAGCTGCTTGAAGTTTACTCTTCATTCTGCACTTGCGCAATTCTGTTATTTTGCAATTGGTTGTGGTAATGATTGTTAAAAATATTTAATTTCTGACAAATTGAACCTTTTGTTTACTTCATGTTATTGTATGGTGTGGCTGTATGATAACAATGGAGAATATAATAGAGATTTTGTATAACAAAGAAATGGGAATAAAGATTACTGTAACATTCTGGGCAGCACGGTAGCTTAGTGGTTGGCATTGTTGCCTCACAGCCAGAAGGTCCCAGGTTTGCTTCTGACCTGGTGCTTTCTGTGTGGACTTTGCATGTTCTCCCCATGCTTGCATGGATTCACTCTGGGTGCTCCAGCTTCCTCCCACTTCCAAAGACATGTAGGTTAAGTGAATTGGTGACGCTAAATTGACCTTAGGTGTGAGTGAGTGTGAATGTGTTTATCTGTCTATATGTCGGCCCTGCAATAGACTGGCGGCATGTCCAGGGTGTACCCCGGCTCTCGCCCAATGACTGCTGGGATAGACTCCAGCTCCGCCCCCCCCCCAATTAATTTTCTGAACCCGTTTATTCCAATTAGGGGGTCCTTTGAACATCATACCAGCCTGCCTTCAATATATTGTCAACATTAATTTTGTTTGCTTTTGCACAAATGACAGCATCTCATAAAATATAACTTTGAACAGATTTAAAATCATCGTAGACAGCGTCGCTATTCCGCGAACATCCCACCCATGAAATCTTACTGATCCATATAAAATGTCAACTTTTGTAATTAGCTTGGTCGCATAATTGTCATCTCTTGCTGCCAGTGGCAGTAAATTTGCCTGCACACATCAAGTAGGCAGACTGATCATAAGGGGACAGGACAGTGGTTCAATACAAATGTGGATCAAAAAAAAAAAAAGTTAATATGATGGGGGCTCAGGAAGTCTAGTCTTGGACTTGCGTTTCAGGACACATTTGGGAACTTTTCAATGTGTTCTTTTAAAAATAAATGCATCAATGACACAGGCCACATTGAAATATGAATAACTTTTGGTGAAACTTCCTTCCAGCTGGGGATGTGAACAGATTCTCAACACGAAGTATTGAGTAATGATCAATGCAAAAAGCCAGGTTCACAGTTACTTTGAAATCTCCACAAAATGTTCCACCTGGTTTTCCAAATGGTGGGCACTATGGTGGTTGCCCAATCACTGAACTGAAATTTGGAGTTCACACTTTGCTGCAGCAGAAGCTTGAACTGTGCTTCCACTTTCAGTCTCAATAGGTCTCAACCAACACCTGCCTGACAGAACGTTGGCTGGTGCCTCGGTTTCAGTTGTACTGATGCTTCAAAACCTCCCTTGGCATGACATTTGAACACCATTTCCAGCCTTTCGTTGGCTCTGTGCAGTGTTTTCACCATCTTAATTTCACACCAGTCCAACTTGATTTTCCTTAGCCATTCATGGCCGAACAGAGGTGATGCATTACCCTTCAGCACATACAGGGGTAGTCCCCAGCTGATGAGGCAAACAGATTCTCAACAAGAAGTATTGGGTAATACTCAATGCAAAAAGCCGGGTTCACTATAACGTCAAAGTCTCGACAGATTCTTACAAATTCCAAATGATGGGCACTATGGTAGTTGCCCAGTCACTGAACTGATATTTGGAGATCACACCTTGCTGCAGCAGAAGCTTGATCTCTGCTTCCACTTTCAGCCTCAATGTATCTGGAACAACAAATGCCTGACAGATCTTTGGCTGGTGCCTCAATTTCAGTGTTAGTGATGCTCCAAAGCCTCCCTTGGCATGATATTTTTGAACACTATTTCCAGTCTCTCATTGGCTCTGTGCAGTTTTCACCATCTTAATTTTACGCCAATCCAACCTGATTTTCCTTTGCCATTCATGGCTGAATAGTGCAGCGGATAAGCACTCCATATGAGAACAATTGTGCATTTTGTGGTACAAGCATGAAATTTCTACCACAGTTAGTACATACCATAAGGTTTATTTTCAGATATGGAGCCAAGTTGGATTTGACCTCTGAGGACCATGAGGGGTCAATGAAGGATTACACAGGGGTCAAAATATAAAAATCCTCCAATCATATTGAAACATATATCATATTATTTGCCTGATCATAAAGATTCCAAAAAGGTATAGTTTGGACTATCTGTGACTGAATGTTATGGAGTTATGGGGCAAAAACAGCAAAAATGGTGACAAAAGGTCAATTTCACTTTGAACAGGGGGTCAAAAAAATAAAAGTTGCTCCAATTTTGGTAT
>OMMV01223729.1:0-15794 GCA_900302635.1 Chatrabus melanurus | reverse complement strand
GGCGGAGCCAGGCAGGTATAAAACAGGACGACGCAGAAGTAGGCGGGGCTCTGGAACGCGATCCTGACCGAGGTGAGACGTCTCAGAGACCAGCGCTGAACGCCCTTTTATACGGTATTCTATCTCCGTCTGTTAAACTGTAAAGCTCTCTGATAATGAGTAAATCTGTCACACTGGTGTGTTCAACTTGAAATACGGTCTCTAAGTTTGATCCTTCCTACTTTCCGTCTCCACGTGTGTCACCGATAACAAAGAGCCGGGTAAAGGCCAGCAGGGGGCGCAGTAACCTGGCCCGGCTGAACAAAGGCCGCTTCAGTAGAAAATGTCATTTTTCTCAAAACAGTTCAAATGGATTTATAGCATTTTGGAAAAGAGCTCTTCAATTGCACTTGGCACTTATTTGTGTGCCCGTGGGGGTGTTGGATTTAAAATGAGGTGTGATCAGGTGCAGTGTTGGTGTATTGCTATCATGTGGCAGCAAAAAGCCATTGCGCCATAGACCACCAAAAACCTGGTCTAAAGTTGAGTACAGAGTTTCTCTGCTATTTATAGGCAATATTAGATGGCCCGTTGAGCTATGCACAAACATTGACTGGATTGGTTAGTCCAGATGACAGGATCCCTTGAATGGAATATTGATTTAATCTGTCACACTGCCTCAGTTGCTACATCTTAACCATAGAGATGAAAAAACACTAGCGCAGATATCGAGTTCCTTTCTGCAATATTTTCCGACGCCATCTTGGGAGAGCGATTGTCAAGATTTTGTGACTCAATACTCTACTGACGGCAACACCAAGATCCACAACTCAAGTTAATATCCATCAGATAAATTTATAGCATAAAACCCTAGCATAAAACTGCTGGGCACGGCAAATATGACAAAAATTCGGAACCACAGGGTCCATCGAGATGTTTGACACTGATTCATGAACATAATGCCATCATAGTGCACCATCAGAGATATTATTTCCCACAAATGAGACAGTATTTAGCTTAGCTTTTTGTAGTGCAATTCTCATTTAAGTAACAACTCGAAGCACTCGGAGAGCGCAAATCTCCGTCACGCCGTAAGGTCCCACACACATATCACTATGTGTCCTGCTATAGAATTCCACAAGGCAAAGTAGTCCTATATTTTTAAAACATTTATATTTGGATTCCGTGACCCTGAAAACCTACCCTGAGACCTTGGAATCACATTGATAGCATAATTTGTTTGGAAGTTATGCATGAAAAATAATAATGGCAGTTTTCTTCTGGATCTAGTTTACTAACTATTAAAGATAGCTCAAATCTGTTTGCACTTTAGTGAATTCTTATTGTCTCAGGAACACAATGGTGTTGTTAAAAGTCTCTAGCACTATTAGTTATCTCACAGGAACGCGATATGTGCACGGCCCCTGCTAAAACCTTTTTTCATATCAACAGATCCAGAAGAATGAGGAGATCCAGATGAAATGTAGGTGAATGTTTGCCCATGGGATCCTCTCCAGGCACAGTGAACTTGAACTGTATCTGATGGGATTTCAGAATTTTAAAGATGTTAAATGGGGGTTTCAATGTTAAAATTGAAAGTGGTGTCAAATCCGGATTCTCAGATCCGGATAAAACTTGGTATGGTGATAGAGGTTGCCACTCTACATGTCTCCACCAAATTTAATATTAATCGCCCAAGAATTGATGGAGATATGAATTTTTAAAATCTTGCCAATGATGAGAGATAGGGATTTTCAGGATTTAAAAAAATTCCTGGATCCAGAATATGATCCGGATCACTCCCAAAAAGTAATCAGTTCTGTCGATCCAGGGCTATCAGCAAAAAAAATTTCATGAAAATCCGTCCAGAACTTTTTCCTTAAAGTTGCTAACAAACAAACCAACACAACTGAAACATAACCTCCTCTGCGGAGGTAAAAATACTCAAAAAGGACAAATGCAGTTGAATCCACAGCAGCTAACAGCCACTGTTAGCGGCAACCTCGACCCGGCACACTCGCTGTCACTCAAAGCCACCACGCCCCTAATTATTCATAACTTTATGACTTAAAATAGTTTAAACTGATGAGTTATATAAAATTCACCCACTACACAGTTATCATGAACGGGGAAACTAGCTATAGAGACCAAACCCGCTTTTTGTACCAGGTGATTACCATGGTTACTTCATTTAGTGTTGGGGGGTCTGTGGTGTTTGACTTGCTCTTGGCGCCAGCCTCGAGTGGACTTTTCAGGAATTGCAGATTTAGGCGTTGTTGCGTTGGCTTCATTTTTTTTAGAACAGGAAGTTGCTGTTTGACTGAAACACCACAAAAGCACTCCTGAAACATCCTTAAAATATATACTTTCGTTGTCTTAGATACTGAGGACTATTCCAGCTGAAGTGCCCAGTTGTGCAAGCTGTGTTGCTGTATGCTTAGCTTTTAAAGAAATAAAATGCAGAGTTATTTTATTAATACTTCAGGAGTTATCATTTTTCTAACTTGTGGAAATATTTTGTAGATGTTTGACGAAAAGTATTTTAACAATTAGGCCTAATGTTTACAAGAGGACAATTATTAGAGCTTTAAAAATATCTTTGCCTGTCATGGTTTGGCCGCTGATTCATGTCCAGTCCCTCCTTACACATTAAAATCAATAGTGTCTCAAAATGTGTGGTCCACAGGACTGATTAATGATTTGTTCAGCACTAAAGTGGTATTGATTCTCAGGACTGGGCATAAAAGGGAGTGAAAAGAGGCGTTTTCTTTTTTTAAATAATGCCTATAACAACGTTGTCATTCAACCCAATAAAGAGTTTGGACATTTGTTGTGTGTTGTAACACTATCCATAAATTAATTGGCTTCTTAGTAACTTGTGGCTGTTCATCTGTGTGAATCTGTGCTTGAGTACAGGACAGAGTGACAACAATGGAGCAAGTGATAGAAACAATGTTATTTGACTGTAAATTTCCTTTAACTTTAGCCGATTTTATTTTTTTTTCTTCTATTAGTATAACTGTATGTATTGTAGTATTTGCAGTGTAACATTTACATCCTGTGTGTGCCTTTGTTCTTTGTCAATGAGGAATACTTATACTGGGCAAAACACCGTAACAACAGTTAAAAATCTGCCGATGGATAGCGACTCCTTCTATGCTTTGAGAATGCATATGCAGGAGTTTTCATTTTTGTGCCAAGAAGGTGCACCTTCTGGTATATTTAACAATGTATATAATTTGCTGGTTCGCATGTGGTTGTGCATTGTTCGCTGGTCAATGCTTTTGAAATTTGCTGTATTAATAGCCAGGACATAAGCGCCTTTGCATCATGTTCATACGAATTCTGGTGACAATACGATTGCATTCAAATGAAAAGGGAAGTGAAACCATCATGCTTTTTGGAGAAACGTTACATCAGCAGGTTGCACAAACACTCACCAATGTATCCGCTGTCTCAAGGTTGTGGTAGTGGTGTGAGGCATATAGATTGGATTGATATACCATTGATGATGTGCACCCTTTCCAACCTTAAACTGCGATTTAAAAAAAAAAAAAAAAAACTCAGAAAATTGAGGCGTTCTGTGCTTACATTTACATCATTAATCAAGAAATGCAGATGAATTTCAGCACACGAAAATAAGATCCTCTGCTAACTGGTTGAAAAGTGGCTTCCTCTACACTGTGACGGTGCAACATGCAGCAGCGCACTAGTAAAAACCCGAAGGCCGCCCAGGTTGAATGTTTTTGTTAAATACCAATTTAATGGTCTACCACCAGATATTTAAACTACAGTCCTGGTCAGAGTTGTTGGTACCCCTATATTTTATGTACACATTTTAAAATGTGGTCAGAAATAAATGCAAAAAAAAACAACAATTTTGTATTGTATTTTCAAAAAATTTTTGATAGTGACTTGCAAATGTTCATGTATCCATCCCATGACTTTTCTAAAGAAAACTGGCTGTAAAAGTGATGATTTATTGTAAATTTATCAAAAAGTACCAATAATTATTTGCAGCATACATTTTATGTCAGGATTTTTTTTGTTTGTTTCACTTTATGAAAGCGTTTTGTTTAACATTTTGATAATACAAAATTGGTTTGTTTGCATTTATTTCTGACCATATTTTAAAATGTGTACATAAAATATAGGGGTACCAACAATTCTGACCAAGACTGTATACCATGGTATGGATTTTTGACCATAAAGCCCACAACTAGCACGAATGAATATGTGCAACTAAACTCCTCCAGCACCTACGACGTTATTTCTTTGCTGCACAAACCAGACGATCCACAACAGAGTCACTTTAAGGGTGTGATGACATCTACTCTGTTTGCTCCATTTCATTCAGCTCATGGTCTGTTTATTCTGATAGTTCTGTTCATTTCGGGAGGCAGGAAGATGCGTTTAGCCCAAACAAGCGAACCGTGATCCACATGAAAAAGTGAGACACAGTCTAGTTTCAAGTGAATATCGGTACTGTTGTTTTCATAAAATTTAAATTTGTAAATGAACTCTACCGAGTTGTACAAAAAAAAAAAGGTTTATCATGTCTATAAAAATGTCTGAGTGTTTTGCTCAGTATATAGTTGAATAGTTAAACAGGGAGTTGGAGAGACTATAGCTGCAAGTAAAAAGAACGTCCTATTGATGAATATGGCGATGTATTTCTGAATGCACGTTTAAATGCACTTTCTCATTCAGCTCTTGACTGGAGAATCTCTCCTCAAAGATTTTGTTTTGCAGTGGGTTTGCCTTCCCTGCACGCAGTTTTGCAGCGATAATTGCAGTGCAGTGCCATTTCTTTTGCACAGTTTCCTGTACTG
Source organism: Chatrabus melanurus (assembly GCA_900302635.1). Taxonomy (NCBI): domain Eukaryota; kingdom Metazoa; phylum Chordata; class Actinopteri; order Batrachoidiformes; family Batrachoididae; genus Chatrabus; species Chatrabus melanurus. The sequence continues at coordinate 10,983 of OMMV01223729.1, read as the reverse complement.
TAATGTCCCACAGCATTGCTCAACAGCTTCAGCATCCGATACACTACCCAAAGTCTTCTAGTCGTGTGTAAACACAGTGTGTGTAGCACGCGTCATGTATGTTAAACATTTTATCCATACAGGACTGTCTGAACGGCCACAGCTCGCCATAGGACTTGAGGTGTGTCCTGCTGTGTGGTGTGGAGAATGTGTTTTTTTTAAGGTTAGGAGCACCTGCTATTGTTGGAGCTGGTTTCAGTTGTCCTTTGTTCAGACTTCACCTTTCCCTCTTCAGATTTTTCTTTTCATCAGTTTCTTCCCACTTAATTGTTTGCTGTGTTGCTGAGAAAAGTGCTCCTGCTCTTTTCTTCCGCGGTCCATCTCAAACACAATGCAACGCAATGTTTGCCTCCCTGAAAATAATCTTTACTTATCTTAGTCTTTTTTTCTGTGTGTTCTGTCAGGGTTTAACCTTTATTCATCTCAAATGTTATACCAACCATATGTTTTAAAAGATGGAATAAGTATTCAGTAGCATTTAAAGCCTTGAAAACGTTAATTACGTCTGGCCACTACAGAGCCTGTCCTGATTTCCCCGGCAGCCCCGAGCCAAATTCTGCTAAAGGGCCGTTCTCACTGACCCACGAGACATGTAAACCATTTGCTATTGTCTCGCTGTCCCACCTGACACAACAGTGCTCCTGCGGCAGTCCTCCCTCCTTTAAACCAGTTTCCATCTGTCTTGGAATAAGTTGATGTTCACTGTGTTTTGAATTTCATCCGAGACAAAATTCAAACAACATATTCACAAGCAGGGCGGCACGGTGGCTTAGTGGCGAGCACTGTTGCCTCAGAGCGAGAAGGTCCCATGTTCACTTCCGACCTGGTCCTTTCTGTGTGGCGTTTGCATGTTCTCCCCGTGTTTGCGTGGGTTCCCTCCGGGTGCTCCGGCTTCCTCCCACTTCCAAAGACATGCCGGTTCGGTGAATTGGTGACTCTAAATTGGTCGTGAGTGTGAATGTGTTTGTCTTTGTATATGTCTATATGTGGCCCTGCGATGGACTGGCGACCTGTCCATTGCTGGGATAGGCTCCAGCCCCTCCCCCCGTGATCCTTAATTGGAGTAAGCGGGTATAGAAAATGAATTGATGAATGTAAGAATATTCACAAACAACAGTGGCCTTAGTGGCTTCATAAGCTACTTCATAGGCCTGTCTGTCTGTCTGTCTGCTTACAGAAACCCACTCACTGACTGACTCCATTAATCCTATGCTTTCCCTGCTAATATCAGGGGAATTCACCGTGACTTTAATGTTAAAGGGATTTTGTTGCGACTCGGCACTCTTACCTCACCTCGAAAATATTTTACACTCCTTATGAAGTAACTATTTCCATGTGATGTCACTTAACACACACATGTAACACAACAGTAGGAAATTCATTGCAGCACCAGAGCTTTTCCAATCACATTGCATTTGGCACATGGACACATGCACCCAAAAAACAAGCGGCAACCTCTGGTGCTGGAAAAGCCAGCCACTCCCCACAGAAGCCCATGTTAAAATGTGCAACTTGAAAGCAGAATTAAACATGTTTACAGCCTGGTACAAAAAAAGGTTTTAGTCTCTATAGTTAGTTTCTTCATTCATGACAACTGGAGAGTGGTGAATTTTTTATAAGTCATCCGTTTAAACTATTATAAGCCAAAAATCTATGAATAAATAGGGGCGTGGTCATTTTGAGTGATGATTGGCGTGGTCATTGAGAATGTGTCGGGTCAACAGTGGACACTATCTGCTGTGGACTCGACTGTATTTGCCTTTTTTCAGCATTTTGTTGCAAGTATCCGAGATAACATGGCTTGTTGTGCAGTTAATTGTGCTCATGGACCATCTAAGAAGTCGGAGCTCCAGTATTTCCATTAAATGAACTTATAGTATTATTTAATTTGTTTGTTGGCACCGTTAGCAGTAAATAGCAGGTATCGATGGCTTGGTGACATTAGCTACATTGATGGTGCCGTGGTTGTTAAGGCAATACGCCAGTTGTAGTTTTTAATACCTGCACCCATATGAGCTTCTAACCCGCTCTTCAGAAAACCTGTGGGTGATGTCACGGAGGGTTTGTCCAGTATATGTACGGTCTATGCCGAAAAACAATTCTTCTCTCTTCATTAAAAGGTGCACAACAGGTGTCCACACTGCCTACTGTGTTGGCTTGTTAATTTTTCCTGCATGTTGTGGTGGAGTCCAGAAGGGTTTCTTACCTCACGCTGTGTTTCTTTTTGTGGTGCAGAGAAATAAGGAGTCCTGGTGTATAGAATGCTTAAAAAAAAGACCTTTGTCCTCAGCTTTGTACTCGGTGACTCAGACTCGGACCCCATGTTGGCTCTTTGTAACGGCACAGAGCCTCAGTTTATGTGCTGAAAGGCAGCTTTTTAATTTTGTGTGCAGGTACACAAGCATGTGCTTAAGAGAGCAGCCTGAATCTTAATTGCTGAAAGCTTTCAGAAAATGACCTGGCTGCCTTCCAGTTAGTCTCGCCTATGAGCACAGCTCTTAACCTGTATTCACATGTTGGCGTCGTTGGACAGACGGTAAACCGGTTCCTTTTTTCAAAGTGAGACAGTGATGGAAAACTCTACGACCGCTGGCAGTGAGAGCGTCACACTGCACACCCAAATGGCACGCTTTTGAAAATGAAAATGTTCACATTTTTCCACAAAAAGGTGATTCATTAAACGACAGAGGCAGAGCTTCCGATAGGAATTTATACGATAGTAAAACCATATTTGAGAAGTAAATTATTGCCCGCCTTTTTAACGTTGTAATGTTGCTACGTCTCCGATTATTTTCTGCTGCCGCTGCAGACCGTGGTGGAGTTATAGTCCCCGAGCAGTCGTGACCTTCAGCGCCAGTGTCGACATGTTTGTGGGCAGAAGAGATGCTGGATCTACTCGCTGAGTGCACATATAGGCCTATCACGATCGGAATACACGGCACAAGCACAAATCTAAATATATTGTACACTTAAATGGTGAGGCTGGTTGTGGTGCAGGATCAATACAATCTGTCTGTATAATTTAACACACTGACTTTTCTTCCACCAAGTACACAGCCATCGCCTAAAACGTGGTCACATGTGCCACGACAACTGCCAAATCATTACGGAGCAGAAATTAACCAGTAGCTCTCTTATCCAAACCCAAATGTGTATATATTGTAAAAAGAGAGACTAAGTCCGGAAATAATCTAAGGCCAATTAAATCTTGTCCAAAATGTGCTGAGGCTTAATGCACTCAGGTTTAAAATTCAATAGACTCGATCAGAATAAGAGGTAGATGCACGACGCAATGAGCAGTGGCCTGACATTGCATTAATTGTAACTCCTTATTAACTCGTCAGTTAAACAAATATTGTAGAGAAAGAGCAAATGATCACATATGAAGATGATCATTTAAATTGACTAACTTAATGACTTCTTCCTCCCGTCTCTGGGCAGAAAGGAGCGACACACACACACAGTGGAATCCTACAGACTTGCCTGAGGTGTAAAAACAATGAAATATGCCTTCTTTTCAGTTTTATTTCAATTATCTGCCGCTGTTCATGCAAACACAAGATGAGAGCAACTTACCATTAAGAAAATGTTTGCTAAATAGTCAACCTGCACAACGTGGCTGCAAGTTCTGCTGCTACATCGCTCCTAATTATTTAGCTTGTGTTTCAGAGTCTGAAGGGAACCTATAGAAGAAAATAGCTTCTTTTGTCCATTCAGCTTGGTGCAGCCATGTGCCGAACATGAAAGCACCATGTGTTCTTCAAGCCAGAAGGTTAAAGATGAGCGAATATTGACCAATGGCATTAATGATTTGCTATCCATGGTAGGCAGAGCAAACCTTTTTTTGCTCAAAAAGATGGTGATCTTGTGATGCAGTGATGTTGGCTATATGAAGTCCGTAACAACTTTTGCTGTTTTTCTATCATAAATGTGAAAAAGGTTGTTTTTTTTCACTCTGATAAAACTCACCTATACACTGTCCTATTGGTTTTTTTTTTCATTCCATCACTGACTTTGTTCCCAAAATCCTGTGTTCTATTTCCTTGTTAGCTGTGTTATTCTGTCCTACATTTCTTTTTGTCCCTTTTGTTTTTTGGTCTCTATTTTGCTCCGATTTCCTTTTTATTTTTCTCGGTATTACCTTACATCATTCACGCGACACTTTCTCCTCTCCGATTTCTCTTTCACCTCCCTCATACCCTCAGCTGCTCAAGCTGAGATGAGGCCTCTTTCTTTTCTTGCAGTAGACTAGATTTATGCCATTTGTGAAACATGGAACTCAATGAAAGGGGACCATGCTCTTTGACCTTGTGCCCTTTCACCCTTGTAGCCCCACAGACCCCCCCACATGAACTGAAACCTGTTTCCACAATGAAGGAATTTAGTAAAAGGGAAATCCACACTATGAGAATTCAATCACATTTGGGCAGTCGAGTAACAACTATGAATAGCTCTCTTAAATTCAGAATACGTAAAAACTGACTTAACCATTTGCAAAACATGTGTTGTATTAAAAGTAGGGTTATTTTTAAAGAAAAGAAAAAGAAAATATGAGCAACAATCTTTTCTGTGTCCCAGCGTTCTCCATCCTTACCTTCCATCTTGTCATCCCGGCTTTGCAGGGTGGCAAGGAGGCACAGGCTTGTACGGTCATCATGTGCACACGGGTCTGTCCTGCCCTCGTCCCTGAGTGCCAGCTGTTCCCCGCAGAGGCGGAGGTGGCTGACGAGGGCAGGGAGAGGGAGTCGGACAGAGACAGTGCTGTGGAGAGCACCCAGGGCTCGGACACCTCGGATGGGCCGGCCAGACCCGGGGATAAGGAAGACTCACTGGGGGAGCTTTTCTTCTCTGGAGAGAAGTAAGTACCGCTCTGTCTCTGCTTCCCATCTGTCTCACTATTAGCACATTTCACTCTGATCCACATTCAGACGCTGTTTCTCGTTTCCCATGAAGAATGTGGTACATTTAGAGGAGTTTCTTCACCTGTTCCAAAGTCTTCATTCTAATCCTCATTCAGTTTGATAATCCTCACTACTGTTTTCTACTTTTCACAGTGTGTTGTAGACCGTTTAACTGGCGGAAGATCTATAAATTTTTTTCCTTTTGTGCAACATTTTCCTAAAGTTGCTCCTCAGCTGACAGCCGAAGGGGTGTTGTAATCATCTTATCTGTCCTCCTGTCCGTCTTTGTGTTTGTCTGTCCATGTGATGATGTAAACACGTGATCATTAGGCTCAACGACGAGCCTATTGAAGATTGGTCACATTGACCTACTTTTTCTGGGGAAATAAGTCAGCCTGGTCAGTAACGATGTAAATGCAATATCACAAGATGTTTATCATTTTGATGTCAGTGATGCATCTTGGGATGGACCAGAAGCCTATTGAAGATTGGCGACCTTCACCTATTCTTTTTTTGGAAAATAGGTCGACTTGGTCAGTAACTACATAAACACAATATCACCTGAACAAGCTATAAAATAATGGACAAATCCTCCGTGACGTCACCCATAGGGTTTCTGAAGAGTGGGTTTGGAGCTTAAGTGGGGTGGCTCTAGATGTTGCCATCTTGACAGTACTTGACTCCATCTAATTCCCGGCCAACCCATAAATGGTAAAGAGGTGCAGCGTGGGCAAGACTGGTGTGACCTGGGTGGCATGAATGAAGCTAAACATGGGCACCTATCTCAAAGTTACCAAGCTAGCTAAGGCTAACAAGCTCGGTAACCTCGGTTCAGGGTGACTGATTAACACATTTTTTTTGCGGACTGGGTGGTGGTTCTAATAACAGGTGGCTTGGGTAATAAAAACTATGACCGGCATACTGCCTCAATAACCATGGCACTATCAGTTTAGCTGAAGTTATCCAGTAATCGATACCTGCTAAATAGTGCTAATGGTGCTAACATACAAATTAAATAGGAAAAGTTCATTCACCGAAAATTCTGCTGCAAGGACTTCTTAGATGGTCCGTTAGTACAATTAACCGCACAGCAACCTATACTATCTCATATTTGTATTAAAATGCTCAGAAAAGAGATGGCAGCCTGTTAGGTTGGTAGCTGTCACGTAAATTGACCACACCCCTAATTATGCATGACTTTATAGCATAAAACATCTTAAATTGAGTTATGTAAAAAGTCACCCCCTGTACAGTTGTGATGAACAGGAAAAGTGGCTCTACAGACTAAAACAGTTTCTTGTACCAGCCTGTAAACATGTTTATTTCTGCTGTAAAATTGGACATTTAGGATTTGTGGATGGTAACTGACCCATAAGGAACCAGCCTCAAGTGGCCATTCAAGGAACTGCAGATTTTGGCACTTCTGCGTTAGTTAAATTTTTCAGCAGCAGAGGTTACAGCTTGATTTGAACCTTTTTTGTGTTTTCTAGAGACAAATAAGTGTCTCTCCACGCTTTCAAATGGTATTGTAAGTGACACTGATAAAACATCTTTATAAACCTTTTTTTTTCTCTGTAGTCTTTTGCCCTTTATTTTTTTTATTTGTAAAAGATTTTCTATATAAACATTACATTGATGCAAAATTGTGTGCCTTAATCCTGATATTAAATAACTCTGAGTATGTCACTGCAAAGGTCTTATGTAGTTGATTTGATATTTACCTCACTTTGATAACAATCATAGTCCACAAACCACTGCCACCTATTCTGTGCGTTTCTTCTGTCTATGATACTAGTTGGCAAATGACACCGCTGGAATGAAGAACTTAAATACAAATAAAATATTTTGGGGTTAGTTTTGTAATGTTGTGTTATCAGTTCAGTTTCAAGTCAAAATCTGAAAAAATTAGTCTTCTGCTTTACCATTAACTGCATTTGTCATCAATAAATGCAGATAATTTTTACAGCATAATGCGTCCTTATTATACCAAAGACTCCTTATTTTTCCTCAGGTGTGGTCAGACTTGTATCTCAGTGACCTCTGACCTATCGACACGTTCCTCAGCTTCTCTGAACGAAGAGCAGTTTGAGGACTACGGAGAAGGGGAGGAGCCAGATTACACTCCCAGCAGCCCCTGCCCGTACGACGAGACTCGTACCAACGGGTACTCTGACCTTGGCTCCTCTGTCCCTTCCAGGTAAAGGGATGGGGGCAAGATGCACAGTTCCAGACATAAGTTTACATACAGCTACAAACTTTCACACTCAGTTTTCCCCAAGTGCACATATTTAGTTTTATCAAACAATGTGTGTGTGTTAAGTCAGTTAGAATGTCTAATTCATTTCTGTATAAAGTTATTGAAGAAAAATAATATTTGCTCTCTGTCAGTTTCATTTGGTCACCAGTTTACATGCACCAATAGGAATGCCTCTTAACAGCATGGAAGATTCTAGATTCCAGAAATGGGTGGAATCACTTTGAAACGCTTCTGAATGACTAATTGGCATAATTTGTGGTTAACTGGGGATGCGTGGGCTGTGTTTAAGAGCCTACCTGTAGAACTAGTGTCTTCTTGCATTTAAAGCAGACAAAAATTCAAATAATTAAGCCAAGTCTGTCTGTGTGGCCCTGCGATGGACTGGCGACCTGTCCAGGGTGTACCCCGCCTCTCGCCCCAATGACTGCTGGGATAGGCTCCAGCACCCCCGTGACCCTTCATTGGATTAAGCGGGTATAGAGATTGGATGGATGGAAGCCAAGGCATGCGGAGCACAATTTTAGCTCTCCACAAGCCAGGTTCCTCCTTAGGAGCCATCTTGAAAGCATTCATGGTAGCACAAACAACTGTACAAACTATTATACAATAATATAAGAAGCTTGTGAGCATACAGACATTACATCATTGAAGGTCGAGGCCAAATTAACACCAAACAAAAAACTTTTGTTCAAAGGTCCAACAGAACCTCAGGATCACAACGAAGGAATTGAAAGCGTTGGAGGCAGCAAAAAGAAATGTGACATCATTGACCTTTAAGAGAGCGCTCCATCACCACAACCTGACCCAAAATGGTTTTCGTGGTTAAATATTGTGTTCTCGAAGCTCAACTCTACAAACTCCTGAATCATTCGTTCAGTCATGTCATGAGACCAGATGGTGTGAATGTAGCTCAGGAGATTTTGCCTTTAAGGGGCACTTTAAAATTAATTAAAGTCCTGTGGTGAGTGGAATTACATCTGTCGGCTAATGGGCTAGCAATACTGCTGCGTGGTTCGTCCATGCATACCAAGCAGACAAACTCACCAAATGGAGATTTAAAGTCAAAATTGGGTCCAGGAATCACCCTGTCCATCTGTCCAAGTCTTGTAAGTGCAGCTCCTCCTAAACCGTTTGATGGATTTCAGTGATACTTCACATAGTGATAGTACACCATATGAAGATGTGCAAGAAGGAAAATAATTTGTCTGACCTCTTTCAGGGGAGATAATTGAAATGTTTTTAATTGATGCATCACATGATATCAGCCTTGTAAGTCGATGTCATACATGTAAATATGGTGATACATGTAAATATTATGTAATACATCATATTTGTCCGTTTACATGTACAGAGGTTGACCCATTTGTGAATTCAGGTATTTCATCAAAATAGACTTACTACCACCGATATATAATACGGCGCGGGGGGGGGTATCATTTTGTGAGCTTGATCACAGATCTCTCGTTTCTTTTAGGATCCTTAGTCCCACACTTTCCTCCCAGCTCATTATTGACTATTTAAAACTCAACTGTTGACTTTCAAAATCCAAACACTCAGCTCGGAAGAAATGTTGTGATTTCAGGAAGTTGCATCTAACAAAATCAGTGTTTCAAGTAAAACCTCAAACTTTATTGCATAATACCTGGTGGAGTCTTTATTTTCAATTTGGTGATATGATCACACTTTTGCTGGCTTGCTGTACTATGTGTTTGTGCCTGACAAACCTACTTTAATAAAAGCCACATCCTGTAAACTTCACCCATATATACTCATTCAAATTAAAAGCTCTTTTTGGTGTACAAATGGACGTTGTGCTCTTGTGTGTGCATGTTGACAGTGCGGGTCAGACTCCTCGTAAGGTTCGTCAGCATTACACTGGTGAGCTGATGGATGTCTACTGCTCTCAGTGCTGCAAAAAGGTCAACCTGCTGAATGACCTAGAGGCTCGTCTAAAAAACCTCAAAGCCAGCAGGTAAGACACACAAACGCACAATAGTGTTTCACAAAGTCTACATCAGAGAGCTTTTGTAATACAGTGTGAAACACAGGCAATCAGTTATTACTTGCATTTGTGACAGAAAAACATGGAAGCAGTTTCCATGTAGCAACTTTCAATTGAACAACTGATCACAGATTTTGACATCAGTCTGCACTAAAACCATTTTTGTTATAAATCTTAAATTTAGCCACGACACAAGCGGTCAAGCTATGCTCATTTCCCCAGTGTACAGTTCAGCTCACCACCTTAGCCGTTCTTTTTAGTACACATGACCCAATGTACATAAGTGCTTAACAGTGCTTAGGCAAGTCCATTCGTATACCATAATAAGGACAGGCCAGAGCATCTCAAAATTATCCAATCAGGATTGATTTGCATTCCATTATTCATGGTGTTCATATTATTAAAATAAAATGTAAAAATCTCATATGAAAAAGGTTAATACTATCATAATGTTTCTGACTTGTGATGTTTGGCCTTATCAGTTTTTGTCATACATACAAAGAATTCAAGTGCATCTTTGGCAACCAAATCCATTTTTGAGGGCCAAGGATGTTACCACATTGACTGGTTTGTTACCAGGATTTGCCAAAACAAACGCACCATGAACTAGATATAATCTTTGTTTTTATGTTTTTATATTTGTTTTTTTTTATTTTTGATTTGTTTGTTTACTTGTTTATTTAAAGAGTAAATGATTGTTATATAAGGCTGTCACTCGTGCTCAGCTCAGCAACCATTGTAAGAGGGAATCTATTATTGGAAACATAATCCAGGGTGATCATTAATGACTGTTCTTATCTGCAAATACATTCACTCATACATGCTGTCATGCAGACACAGTGATTGCAAACTTAGTGGAATAATCATATTGACTGTAAAGTGAACTGTGGGATCAACATGTCTTTTAACTCTGCTGACTGTGTGGTATTTCTCCCCGGAGAGAAATAACGCTTTGGCCAAACATGTCTTTCCTAATTAGAGCTATACTTTCTCCTTATGAATAATTGATGAATATTGGAATAGAGACCTGCAGAAAGAAATAACATGAGGGTGTAAAAAAGAGCAAGAGTGAATGAGACGTAAATGAAAATACATAGAAGTTCCTGTGAATCAAGTAAGAACATAACTGAGGAACACAGTACTTAGAATAAAATTTTGATGAGGAATGTTATTTGGATAGATGATTTGAAATTTACGTGGTAGGCCAGAGAATGAAAAAAGATAAAATGGAGGAGAAAGTAGAGAGCACATTTTATTTGGTTTTCAATCAAAATCTGTTTAAAATTGAGTATTGTGTGATATACTCTGTATAGAGAAGGCCACAATTAGTTGCATTGTGTGTTTGTAGATTTAGAAAAAGCCTATGATTGGGTGCCAAGAGAAGAGCTGTGGCATTGTATGAACAAATCTGGAGTGGCGAAGAAGTATGTGAGGGTGGTGCAGGATATGTACAAGGACGGTGTAACAGCGGTGAGAAGCGCCGTAGGAATAAGAGATGCATTCAAGGTGGAGGTGGGATTACATCAAGGATCGTCTCGGAGCCCTTTCTGTTTGCAATAGTGATGGATAGGTTGACGGGTGAGATCAGACAGGAGTCTTCATGGTCTATGATGTTTGCAGATGCTACTAACCTAGAGAGGTGGAGATATGCTCTGGAAAGAAGGGGAATGAAAGTCGGTAGGACGAAGACTGACTAGTATATGTGTGTGAATGAGGGGGAGCACGGTGGAATAGTGCAGTTGCAAGAAGTCGAGGTGGTGAAGGTTGATGAGTTTAAATACTTG
>OMMV01223726.1:0-14610 GCA_900302635.1 Chatrabus melanurus | reverse complement strand
CACAGTCACTGTGATCACACTGCTTAAAGAAATCCTGAATGTTCTGAAAAAAGTCCAGCCTATCAGTTCCCAGGTTTGGAGCATAAATGTTAAGGAAACAGAAAGAAATGGCCTGTACTGTTGCCCTGACCGCCAAGGCCCTGCCCGGCACTATCTCAGTGGTGGAGACAATACGGACATCAAGCCCTGGGGAAAAAAAGAATGGCCACACCCGCAGAGAAATTAGTCCCATGAGACAGAAAAAACTGGCCTTTCCACCACAGACCCCAATCCGTCTCATCAGCTGTAGTGCTGTGTGTTTCCAGCAGGAAAATGATTTCTAATCGTTTCTGTGTAATCATGTCCGAAATGACTGCCCTCTTCTGTCGATCCTTCCCTCCATTAACATTCAAAGAGCCGACCCTCACTTTTTGCACAGAAAACCGAGACGGAGAGACATCAAACCCAAAGACATGAAACAGTGAGAGGAGGATCACCCAGTGCAACAAAGTCATAATGACCTTACTTACGCAGTCTCGCCCTTCGACCTTTTCCTTTCTTAGCCAGAAGCATCTTTCTGAGACTCGTCACATGCTTTTTGAACCGGAAACTTTTCTTTTCATCCAACAAATCCACACCAACTTCTTTTTGGAGAGTCAACAAACACTTTTAATGAATTTTTCCGTATCAGGAAAATATTCTGACACGTTTACAGATTTTCCAAAAGTGTCATCCAGGAAACCATGAATCTCCTCAAGTATGTGCAGCTCTCCACTGTATGACTGCGAGTCTGTAACAGACACAGTCAGAGCCAGTGTCATAGTCAATGTCCTCGTCACCCACACACAGCTGCTCCCCTCTCAGCTCTGCACCAGCAGCCTGACTCTGGACAGATTCTGGACAAAAAAAAAGTTTGAGAGAGAGAGAGAGAGAGAGAGAGAATTGTCAGTCATGGGATAAAGTCTGGTCATTTTTAAATGTACATAAATTTTTCACTAATTGATTTATGTCTCAATTTTGATAGGAGATATCTTTTTGGCATTGTGTTGTGCTTGTGAACAGGAGAAAAGACCTCACAGAGGCTCATGAATTTTAACGGTAATAAATAAATAATTATTTCATATCGTGTATTCGACCTGCCTTCACCCGGAGGTGTGCATGTCTGATTTTAGAGCTCTTTGATCAGACCAGCTCATGGTGTGTTGGCAAGGTTATGGGTCCAATTCTTACGCCATCGCGGCTTTACCCTCTTATCATCCTAGCACAAGCAACTTTGGGTACACAACGCAGCTGTTTTGCACCCCCCTCCCCGTGGCCAGACGGGGTTCACATCCCCATTTCACACAGTGCTCCCCACAAATTCAGTAGCTACACTCAACAGAATCCAAAACAATCCTAATCTAATCTAGAGCACCCTACGTTCTCAAAATACCAGCTATTTTCACAATAACAGCCAAGACACACAGCAAAAACAAAAGCAAAGGACAAAAGTTTTCAGCTGTCCCACAAGTAAGCCAATTCTCACAGGACAGCCCTTTGTATGCATACAAATACATACGTTGAAGCCACCCTTTCCATCTCCGGCCACATAGCTGGGGGAAATCTTTTTGAGGTGAACCATATGTCTGCTGCATTCTCATTCTGGCTGAACAACATTAAATTTGAGAAAAGGTTTAAAGGTAAAAGCTTACCTTTTTTATTGGCGCCTGTGTTCCCAGAATGAGAATGCAGTTTTGGAAGCATCTTGGCTCAGGTCAGTCCCTTTGTGGTCGCCAAATATGTCGTAGCAGATACATGGTTCGAAGGCAAAAAAGATGGCTTCAACGGGTCTGTCGTTTATTCGGAATCAAGAAAGTGAACAGATGACATCATGAGGGTTTCATACATTCCAATGACGTGGGACACATAGGCAGATGCAGATTGCCTTTGGAGACACGCACTTCTTAGCGTCAACTTTGGCTTTGGACAAAGGCATCTGATATGAATTCAGCTCCCACATAGGATTCAGATTCATACTTAATTGTCCCCAGGGGGGGAAATTTATTTCCACAGTCTGTACATACATTTACAATCACAGACAGATTACACAGACAAAAACCGTCTCAGACAAAAACCAAAAAAAGAAAAGAAAAACTGCTACCTTCTACTGGCACTGTTTAGGGCTGTGATTGCAGATGGAACAAAACTTTTTCTGAAGCGTGTTTTCTTGAAGATGATTTGTCTGTACCTGATACCAGAGGGGAGGCGTGTGAAGTATGAGTGTAGGTAGGGGTCGTGTGCTATGGTCTGTGCTTTGCGGGTGATAGCAATGTCAACAAGGGATAGTAGATTGGGAGTGGGAAGGCTGATAATTTTGGAGCATGTGTGAGTGATTTTTGTGAGCTTATTTCTATTGTTGCAGGGGAGCATGGTGAAATAGCAGCTAGCACAGTACAGAAGAATGTATTCAATAATGGTCCGGTACAAAAGGAGCAGAAGGTGTGGTCTGACTGAGAAGCCAACAATCCTGGATCTTTTGCCTTCCAGTAAACTGTCGATTGCGGACATAAATCAGCTGCCCCACCCTGAAGGGGTGCTTGTCCACCAAAGGACCCGCACACCGCTGCCGAGCTTCAACCACCACCTCCAGATGCTTCTGAGCCTTCGCATAAGCCTCCCTCAATCTCCTCCACTCACTCATGCACATCTCCCTGAAAGTCTTCCTCCCCTCTACCTAACCATATATCCAGCGGATTCAAGGGAACTCTCCCAAACATAAGAAAATAAGATGAGTATCTTGTGCTCTGATGCTCAGTGGTATTGTATGCAAACACTACCTCTGGGACATACTCTGCCCACTTTCTCATCTGCTTGGGGCAGAGGGTGTGCAGCAAATCATGCAGCGTCTGATTAAAATGCTCGCACTGCACAATTCTCTGCGCATGCTATGCCATTGTTCTACTCTTCTTCATTCCATACAACTCGCACAAACGTCTAACAGCCTCAGCCTCAAAGTATTTGCCCTGGTCGGAATGCAATCTCACAGGAACCCCATCCAATGTCTCACTAAAGCTTTAGTCACTGTTATTGCTCGCTGGTCATGAGTAGGTACAGCCACCGTAGAATTAAAAACACATCCGTCAAAACCAAAACATTTTTCCGCCCAACTGAGGATGGCTCTAATATGGTGAAATCCATTTCTACCACCTCCAGTGGCCTAAGAGCTAACAAACTACCCCATCGATGTAACAACCTGGGGCTGTGGTGCCTTAGAGATGATACATCTTTCACAAGCTTTGCAAAAGCCTTCCACATCCTGAAACATGCCTGGCCAGTAACACCGCTGTCTCACCAAATTAAACATCCTCTCAATACCCTGATGCCCATGCTCTGTGTGCATAAAAGTAAGCACTTCATCCTATACTGACACAAGCAAAAAAAGCTGCCGAGCTGGCCCCTCCTTTTGTTCATTCCTCTGCCGATACAATAGCCCCTCTACTTCCAAAATCCTTTCTCACTGCCTCACCAACTCAATTGTCCTGGAAGATTCCCCCAGTCACTCTCCCTAGTAGGTTTAAAACCCAGAGTCCAATACACCAGGAAAACCGCTATTGTGGGGTCAGCCTTCTGCAGAGCAGCCAACCAAACCTGATCAAAAGAGGGGAACTAGAGGTAGAGTCTGACACAGACCCAACACCCATTACGTGACATGGATTCACACTAGATGGGCCTGAAAGGACATCCTGAACATCCTTACTAGTATGCACCGGTAACCTGTATAACGAGGAACAAAAACAGATGCCACCTTGAAACTGGATCGGCCACGCTCCGCAGGTGCGTGCGTTTACTCTCTTGCACCTGGGAACACGCCACAGCATCACCAAACACACTGTCAAGCACGCCACACTTTAACGTGTCCACTGCGGTGCGCACAATCACGATTCCTGCACCAGACAGTGTACAAAATACAGCAGAACCAGAGCGGTGAGAGAAAAATCAATGCCAATACTTCCCGACACAACCACGGGAGGCATAGCACAAAATCCCACACTGCTCCCCAGATGGAACTTTATATGCTGCAAGTTTGTCCACTAATCCGTCCGGCTGCTATTCCCCACTGCACCCTAGTTCCGCTACACCAACTAACAGCCAATCACAGGAAAAAAAAAAGAATCCAGATCATAGATCCAAGGCAGGATTTGCTCATTGATTGCAGATCTGCATCAATATTTTATGGGTTGTTCCTTGACCTGGTAACTACTACTTCAAAAAAAATTCAATTCATGCGCTTTTGCGATATACTGCTCACAATCTAACAGAAAGCAATAAAACATAACCTCCGTGACAAGGAACCAAAGGAACAAATGTTGACAGAGGAGGCATGGCTGTTTACTTTCACTTAAAAGGTCTGCTTGTATTTGCGAACAAACCGTTACTGTGGCACACTGTATCATGTTTTTCTTCACTGTATCTCTGTTTTTCTCCAAGATTTCCATGCACTCATTTTATCCTCACCTCTCACAAGTCTCCCAGGACCCTCAGCAGAGACGCATCCTCATATGAATTTTTAAAAAATCAACGTCTCATGTTGGACTCCCTTAGGAAAGAAAAGTAAATTGTTTTAACGGGTATGTACACCTGTGATTTCAGCCTTGTTGGTCACAGCTCTCAGATTTATCACTGTGGATATCCACACAGATGAAACCCTCTAACTTACATCAGTTACGCATAATACACACTTTAAATGGGTGAACACTTACACAAACAATTAGTTTTACATTTATAATTAGTGTGGATCAGTGTTTTCCTGAGCAATGGCAAAAAAAGCCAAAATTAATCTACTGTAATTCATTGTTGAAACATGATAAGCACGAAAACTGTTTTTTCTCACACTGCATTTTAGCGTTTATTATGGCCTGTGCATGATAATATTGCCTCATATTATGTAATCCTGCTTATCAGTTTTGTTTGCTGTTGCAAATTTTAATTTCTTTCTTGGCAATCAACAATGCTTTGTTACATTGCAATTCAATTTATTTCTACAGCACCAAATCACAACATAAGCTGCCCCAAGGCGCTTCACAAGAGTAGGGTCTGACCTTACCCACCCCCTGAGCAAGCACAGAGGCCAGAGTGGTCAGGAAAAACTCCCTAAGGCGTCATCCATCAAAAATAAATAAATACTTCTCAGTTAATTGACAATAACTGTGAGCAGCTATTACCCGAAACCGTTTCTGTATTTAATGTTCTCACATTCGGTGTGCTCTGATAAAATCACTTGTTCTTAATATTTGCCTAAATGTTTAAGTCAAATTGGAAATTATGATACATTGTTTGTGTTTTTATATTATTCTTTTGGTTGAAGTTGTTTTTGCTCTGGCTCGCCATGTTGATTTGGCATAACTTTTACACCTGATGCTCTACTTGATGCCACTCCAGATGTACATGGAGATTGGGGCACAGGTGGCTTTGAACCAGGGGCCTTCTTGTTGGGATGCAGTATCTTTTAAAATGTTGGCAACAACTGGATTATTATGTCACAATAGTTTTTTTTTCCTATGAATTGACACTTACTTATATCGATTCCAGTTCAAAACATCAAGTCCAGTCCACCTCACTCTTTATTTCCTCTAACATTGGTCGGTTTGAGGTTTTGTTATTGAATAGCTGGACTATCGTCGTGCAGTAATGTTGTATGCGAGGAGCTTTTTGTCATTGCAGCAGCATCACCTCCGTTAGTCCTGTCCCATTCTTTCTAATGGCCACGACATCGCTGTCACAATAAAGCCAAGGCCACCTCTCTCTGTCATCTCCTCTGTTGAAGGTGTCTCTTTCAGCTTATTAGCTCCCAGACGGTGCGGCTGTCTCCATGGTTTCCAAACCCAATTAAAGTGGTTCTTCCAATTAGAGAGTGGAGAGAGTGGGAGAGTGATAGGTTACAGCAGGAGGAAACGAGCCTCACCCAGTAGGCGTGCAACCCGGTCCACTTCAAATTGTCACAGAGGTACTCTGATAATTCATCACGTCAAGAAAGTCATCTAAACACACAACTGCACAAGCTTAACGGTATGTCATTCTGGCTATATGATGGAGCTCCGACAAACTGAAATTCCCTCCCTCCCCTTCACAAAAAAGCTTTTCTTTTCTCTAACTTTGTGGTCAAGCGTGGAAATGTCATGAATTGGTCCTTCTGTGTTACTTCCTCATATGTCATGTTTTCACCCGTCTTAGATGGGTTTACTGGCATGAGAGGGCAAAACTGGTGGAATATATTTATTAAAACATGGTGAAAATGTTGGCCTATGTCTTCCAGGAATATGTCAGATGATGTAGCAGCATAGTTATGTCATTTTCCCAAGTCACCAAGTCAGTTTAGAAATAACCAGAACAATAATGTAGCTTCTAGCTCAACTCAACTAAATTCAGCAGACATGAAAATGGGAAAAACCCACAAAAAAGAGAGTGAGTGAGAGAAGTGTCAAACATTGGATTGGAAGATTACACAGTTGGGTCCATAAATATTTGGACATTGGCAGAGATTTTGTGTTTGGCTGTAACCCACTGGAGTGGAAAGTGCAGGCTGCTTACATCCAAATTTGTAAGAACCTGAGACAGCTTGTGTTGATTGGAACTTGAATATCATTTCTCTTGGCAAGGATTATCATCTTCTGCTGTTGTCAAGAGAGCTAGGAAGGCTCCACATTGCTCTCTGAGGTTTACATACTTTGTAAACATGGACATGACAAATGACACAAATTAAATGAAGGAGTTTATCTGTGACAATACCCTGAAGGTAGCCGGGGATTGCATCAGAGTTCATGCTCACAGGAGGTGATGTTTTATCTCAGAAGGTACGAGGAATATCATTCAGAGGAGGCAAAGCACATGACTTGGTACCAATTCAGGTACATAGAGAGAGCTGAAAAAGCAGGTCTTCAGTCTGCTTCCAGAAGAACTCAAGCATTACATTTCTCCAAACATGCACCTACTCCCTTCGCCGTCATGTGATGGCAGCGTTCTGATGGATGATTCTGCTGTACTGTCCCATTGGGCTGAATAATTTGAGCCCGTGTTCCTGCCATGATGTTGAACACCTCTGATGTCAGGGTTCCTGTTGGTTCTAATCTTCCAGTGAGCTACGGACCACCAAATCTTGGCTAATTATACTACTGTTTGTGCCGGGCAAAGTACTTGCAATAATATTCTCAGTAGCATTCAGTGTCAGCTGCTTGTACTTCAGCAACCAAAGTAGTCTTGCCTTTTACCGAAGACTTAGCTCTACAAGTTCTATTTGAACGTGTGAATATTGGCAGGGCTTCTAACCGGATTATGTTGATTTTCAAAAGTGTTGGACTCTGTTGATCAGACTGCTTTTTGGGACATCCTGAATCCATACTAACTTCCTGGTCACGATAGCTGATACAAAAGTGCAGTAACTACCAATAGCCAGGCTTTCAAGGATTTCTTGGACTCAGCCATGAACAATGTGTCTGCGAGTGGTGAAAGTGTCAAAGTTGTTGAGGGAGTCATTTATCTCAGCAATAACAAGCATGTCTCTGGAAGCTCAGCCAGGGAGGTTGAGAGACATGTGGGAAGTGCTTAGGATGTCATGAGGTCACTGGACAGAGGTGTATGCCAATGCCGATATCTTTGCAGGAGACAAATATTCAAGCACATGGTCCTCGACCAAACCTCACTATCTGAATTCTGGAACCAATAGAAATTATCAAACGCAGGGTTCTTTTCCCTGTAATACTCTGTTGGGCTTCCACTTCAACTAGCTTAAGTTCCTATTTGTTCCTTACAGGTTTTTACTTCAGCAACTGAAATGCATGTTCCATGGAATCAGCATCCCTGAGTCACTTTGCAATTGTGGAACGTTACACTTCTTGTTCTTCCTGTGTTTGCCAGCAATCTTGGTGAATTTGCTGCTATAGTGCAACGTGTGTGTTGTTCCCTTTATCATATTCGCTTTCTATTGTGATGATACAAGCAAATCTTTGTCTCAGTTGTCCACTGGATGTTGTTCCAGATCTTTGCAGGCTTCTTTGATTCACGCAATATTAATACAGCCTGAAGTGATTTCTGTGGATCATTTTACAGAAGGCAAAATGTGCGACTGGATGCATGCAATCCGTAGGGCGTATTTAGGATACTGCAAAATACTCAGGATTTCATACACTTCCCCATATATAGCCATATAAAGTCTGTCCTGCCTGAATAATTTATACAATAAGGGATTTATCAATCAATCATTCATTCATTTTCTATACCCGCTTACTTCAATTAAGGGTCACGGGGGTGCTGGAGCCTATCCCAGAGGTCACTGGTTGAGAGCCGGGGTACACTCTAGACAGGCCGCCAGTCCATCGCAGGGCTCAATCAATCATGCTGTACGCATAATAAGATTCTCATGGAGGCCGAAAAGGAAGTAATTTGTGGCTTTTGCGTGCTGACCACAATTCACATTCATCAATAAGGTGAGAAACCAGACCAGTTTTTAACCCAAATGTTGCTGAATGAATTGAAGACTGTATTATCCAAGCATTAATAATAATGAATTAATCATTGCCCTCCAAAGTCATCTTTACTTGCACCACAGTGCCATTCCTTATTGAATGTAATCTCTTGCTACCAGATCCTACTTAGTCTGCACGTTTGGCTAGGCTTTGTTTATCCCAGCTCTTAATTTCTTTTACAGATAGTGGTGATTGAAACCCTACCCTTCCCTGGGGTCTGGAGGTGGACCACAGATCGTTTACATATGTGTCAGGAAATGATGATTGATGGGGAGAACCGTGCACATTCCAGACATCCCCTCCCCTTAGAGACCACGGGAAAAAAAAAAGGTTTTTCTCCACAACCATCACAGTTGCACTGATGCTGATATCCAAGTCCCATTTACTTGTACTGGGCACTGGTAGGGAGTTGAGTGTGGGTATTGTTACAGAGGAAAGTAAAGAGGACCTGGGATGAAGATCCATTGCAAACGAAATTTTCACTGGGAGAGAATGGATTAAAGAGACATTTGGTCGTTGCTCCTACCTTGTTTGTGGTCACATGCTCTGTGTCACAGAAACACTCCTTTTGGAAATCTGTCAATTAGGAAGCTTAATATAAAACATCCTTTTACTTGACAGCAAGTGAGCACTCACTCCACAGAAAACTGGACTCATCAGTATTTTATGTTTTCCTCGCTCAGTCTGGGGGGGGGTGCGGTCCCAGCTGGACCTCTGCAAGTCAGGCCAGACCGTGCCAGCAGGCTTCCCCCGGCCACGGCCCAGAGTGCTCACCCTAGTCAATCAAATCAGACCTTGTTTGCGTACACACTCCGTGCGGTCCAGACGGCAGAGTGTGAGTTCACCCAAAATGAACAATGCCATTGCTGCCAATTTTACTGTGGGGAAAAAAGCTTGCTCTTTTGGGCACCACAGTGCTGTCTGTCGTGAAATCATGCGGTTTTTTTTTTTTGTTGTTTTTTTTAAACTTCTGACCCAATTATGACACACATCTACGAGACACATATGTCGGGGTGCATCATGGAAAAACTGCATCAGGGTGTGTCTCATAGCATGTCGTCCTTGGTGGGTTCACCCTTTAATCTTCAGTGGGTGATTATAGAAGCTGTCGGACAGTGATGCCATTGCAGGCAGCCCTGATGAGAATCCTCCCACTGCAGCTGTCTGTGAGCTGCTGCGTGACTGCAATTTGCCGCTCGCTATCCATGGTGCTGAAAAGTCACTGAAACGGAAAAGAGAAAAATTCTCTCCTACCTCCTAAAACAAATCGAGGTTCGGTTCAAGGCATGCGCACACATGCACGCACACAGCATATTTGAGTGTGTTTAAATACAGACAGGCACTTTAGGCTGGAGAGCTGTTTTTCAGACTGTAGTTTATTGTTGAACCTGCATGTGGACACATGAAAACTTGCCGAACGAGTGAAAAAGCGCAGCGCGTGGTGCAGTATTGGCATGGACACCGTGAGAATGTGGTAATTTGTGTGGTGCGAGTTGATTCCAAGAACGAATTGGATGTGGTATGTGTGTGATCATGTGATTGGTAAGAAAATAGTGGAAACATAATAACAAAATATTTTACTCCTCCATGATTTATTTCATGCACCTGAGACCCACCCAATTAATCAGAACTTTTTTTTTATTACTTGGCTTGCCCAACCCACATTCATGGTTGTGTCACCTCGACAGCTGCAAGGGGACTGGTATTGAGATCCAGAATCTGCCAGAATAAATACCCTCGAGCCGATGGTTGCATGTAGACGGCAACAGATTTGCAAGACGGCAATAGATTTGTGCTGTTCGAAATATTATTGCATACAGATTGCTTGTAATTGCCAACATGGCCCCATTCACTCGAACAACCACAGCAGACAGATTGCCATCTGACTGCGACTTGGCGCAGACCTGGTCGTCGTCTACGACATGCCTATTTCAAAGACTCATGGTTGCAATGAGATAGCAAGGTGATTGAACACTGTCGCAATAATTTGGGTCACGCCACTGTCTCCAACCACTGTTTTTTCCAGTGTAACTGCTGCCTTAAATGGTAATGACAGCTCATTTTTCAGCTTCATTTATTTGTAAATGAAATAATAAGGAAATAAAACTATTTTGTGATATTATGTGTGCAAATGACAGAAAATAACATTATTCTAAATCCAGCCCAATTAATTAGCAGTCCCAAAATCAGGACATAATTGGGGTGCAACGGATCATAAAACTCACGGTTCAGATCGGATCACGTTTTTTTCGTCACAGATCAGATAATTTTGTAGAGCAGCAAAAAAGGTGAGACGAATATAATTTTGTTTTCCATTTTTAAAAAGAACTTAAAGAACAATGAAAACAAGGAACTTTTGTCCATTGTTTAAATATTTTAAAATAATATATGTAATAGTTACATTAAATTGCAAAGTGAACAGTACTATCGTTAAAAAAAAGCATTTCATCAATGTCATAAAAAAGTAAGAAATAAACCAAAAGCAGACCTGAGTTTATAACTTAATTATTTTTCAAAAAAAGATGTGGATGTCTACATTTTCTGGTGAGAGGGTAGTAACAACAACTTTATTTATATAGCACTTTAAGGTTAAATATATTAGTCCTCCCAAGCAGGCACTCCACTCGGCAAAAGTCAGGAAAAGTCTTTTTTTTTCCTGGAGCTTAGTGGGCTCCGAGCCCTTGGCTCAGGATGACATGGGGAAGACGAGGTGCACACTCGCTGATCTGAATGATGTCAATGAGATCACTGCACGCACTCTGTCCTCAACTCCTGATATTTCAGACTAATTCTTTCCGTGCTTGGACCCCAACGTGTGTCAAGCATGCACCAAGCTGCATTGAGCAGAACACAAGGCGGTTTGCTTTTAACATGCTCTGTTCAAATGAATGCGCAGCTGCTTTTTCCCAGCTCACAACTGCTTTGATTTCAGTGCAACTCTGCATCAAGATTTAAGCACTTAATACTTTAAAAATAAGTTACCATGACAATAAATCACACAATTTTTTAGACTTTGCAGCTAATCTGCGGTTCATATGTGTTCTGAACTGTGGGGGGCTGTCCATACCGATCACGGATCAACTATGGTCCATTGCAACACTCGATATAATGCACAATATAGTACAATTGTTTGAAAAACACAAGTTCAGATTGTAACTGTAATATGTGGGTCTCACAAAATAACTTGATTTCAGTTTCCATTCAGATGACGACAGCATCCTTAAGGGCTTTATAAGTTTCTGTGCCTGAACATATGCTGATGTGACCTGGGTGACACTTGGAGACAGTTGCATGTCTGTTCATCATTCTACAGATGTTAATATAGCCAGTGGGTAGCAGAGTTGGCAATTAATGTGGACTTAGTTTGGACAGGGGATTTTGTTTTGCCACAGTGAATGAACTACCCATTGGAGAAATACACCAATGCTGCACTAATATGCCAATTCTACACACTGCACAAACTGCACATCTCTCATTACTGGAAAAGCTCTACTGCTTTGCTGTTTGCATTAATGTTCTCTTGCTGTTGTTCCAAATTCTGAGCAGCTACAGCAGACAACATGCAGTATACAAAGTTTATCAAGTTCTGTTTGTCAGCAGAAATCAACAGGCCACAGCGTATGCTGGATGCAGTGAATAGGACTAAGGGTGTTGGACAAATTGACTAATTCACTTCAATTTTTTTATGCAACACCAAATCACGCCACCCCAAGGTGCTACAAAAAAGCAAGGTTTAAACCTTACCCACCCCATGAGCAAGCACATTGGCAACAATCAAGTCAAGTCTGGGAGCATGCTCTGATGTTGCATTTCGCTGCATCCATGACACCACGGAATCGCCCTGGGTCCCGGATGGCAACCACCCAGGCAGACAACCAGTCCACTGGCAACAGTGGTAAGGGAAAAACTCCCTCAAGGATTTTTTCCCAGGTTTTTCAGACCAGATTCATTGGGGTGACCATGTGCTTTGGCAACACTAACAGTGACAGAAATGTTGCATCTAAACAGTCACATGTAGTCCTGTGTTCACAATGTCCAATGGCTGAAAAGACAACCAGGAAGTGAAGGGCAAAGTTCCAGTAAAATGGGCTACACTTGGTGAGCCAGTGATTGTGCTGATGCCAGATCAGTCATTAAAATAGGACATTACCCAGTTTTCACCCCAACCCTGATGCATCTCCAGCCCACCCACAGCATGCCCGCATGTCCCATCTGAATTCAAATTGTTCCCACATAGACTTTACATGTCTCAGCTCAGAAGAGTCGGATTCAAACATGATACAATGTGAGTTTAGCTCTCCAATTCCAACTCTCCAATTTATCAGTGCAGATGGGAAATCATGGACCCCGATGTTCTTCTGCTCCATCTTGGAGTGCCTCTGATGAACGTCCTGACCGTGATGGCTCCTTGACGCCCATGTGCGCTACCACCTCCTGCGCAGACATCTGGGTGATTGCATCTTCTCCAGGCATGATGTCAGACGGATGGCAAAACAGAAATCAGTCAGTCAGAATGATGAGTTCACTGTAATACCAGTTTAAACAGCAACCTGACATGTAGTATGTAAACATGTTCACTAGCAGTAGAGTCCTATACTTCACTAACATTCCCCAAGGATTTGGTTTTGATGAGACTGAGTCCTTCCCTACTAGTAATGTAACTCAAGGTGCATAATAAAAACAAGTTCTGTGACATCTTGACTTTTTCTTTACCTTTGGGACACAGTAATCCTGCATTCTGAAAATGCAGAGCACAGGCTGGTACACAAGTTTCCACAAGTGTCGCCAAATAAGAGGGCACTAATCCATGTAGAATTTTGCATGTTAATTAGTCAAGTCTGGAAGCATGCACTGGTGTCACACGTCACCACAACCATCACAACACGGAACCGCCTTGGGTCCTGGATGGCGACCACCTGTCATGGGTCATGTTTTGGCTCTGTTCTGGTCGAGTTATTTCTGCTGTTTTCACCTCAGTGATACTTGTTATTCTCCTCTCTTAGTATTGGTTAGTTGTGCTCTTATTGTGACATCTCTCCGGGGTTAGTCTGTGGTGTTTGCCTGTGGTCCTCCTATTTTTACGATCTCCCTGTCTTAGTTTTGACTTCCGGGTTGTTGACCTCTACGTTTGCGCGTCTGCACGCCTCTGAGTCTAATTAATTTGCGTTCTTAAAAAGCTCTGTGCAAATTTCTCCTAGTGCCGGATTGTAGCTTTGGGTTCCATCCCACTGTCAAACCTTCCGAGTTACAGTGTTTATTGATTCCATCCTCCTGTTTCAGCCCCCCTACCCACCCGTATGGTGGACGGTGCGCCAGCCTTTATGTTTCGGTGCCTCCGGGCTTTGCGCTGTCGGGGTCGTGGCCATCTGTTTCTTATTGATTGTGTGGGTTACTGTCCCACTGCCCAGTCATGGGGGTACAAGTCTGGGGTTCTGGCTAAGTCATTGATTCCTGACTTCTGTCATGACCACTCTGTCATTGCTGGAACATCAGGTGACGTTCCGTAGAGGGAGGGGTACTGTCATGGGTCACATTTCCGCTCTGTTCTGGTCGAATATTATTCTGAGTTATTTCTGGTGATTTTCCCTCAGTGTTACTTGATACAGCGGGGAAAATAAGTATTGAATGCGTCAACATTTTTCTCAGTAAATATATTTCTGATGGGGCTATTGACATGAAATTTTTGTCGGTTGTCGGCAATGTTCCCTCTAATTTTTCATGTGTCTGGGCATACACACAAGCTCCCTGAGCACACGGAGGACCACTGTGAGCAACATCAGATGTGCACGCTGTGGCCACACACCAGTATCACACCTGTTCAAAACCTGGGATCATAGCAAGTTACATGGCTTATTAAAAGAATCAAATTACAGCAGCAATTTCCATTAGTTTACTTTTATTCTAAGTGATTTGGCCCACTTAAAATGAAAAAGACAAAAATCTTGTTGCTCATGAGATGTGTAGTATGTTATATGTGAGAGTCCTGCTTTGGCCATGGGAAGAGTCCTGCTTTGGCCATGGGAAGAGTCCTGCTTTGGCCATGGGAAGAGTCCTGCATAGGCCTGGGTGAGGTCCAGTTGTGGCCTGGGTGAGGGTCCTGCTCTGGAAGAAATGAGACATATACACCTTTCAG
>OMMV01223713.1:0-15073 GCA_900302635.1 Chatrabus melanurus | reverse complement strand
AAATTGGTAATATTTTACTCGTTACAAATGTCAGTAACGCGCGTTACAATGCATTTTTAACCTGAAATGATCTTTCACGTTTGATTGTTGTGTGGGAGGATATCACGTATATAAATCAATTTGGGAAGCAGAAATCGCGGGCACGGCGCTGTTTTTAAATCACTTTACTCTGAGGGGGTTGGGGGGGGCCGTTCCCACCCCTCGCCCTTCTGGCTCCACACCTGAAGTCTCTGAGCAGGAAGAAAACACACAGAAATCTCGCTTATTTATGTGGAAAACGCAACATTAAGACATTTACAGCACATAGGCCATCCGTCAGAAACACTTCTGGTGCATATTTGAAGGAAAGGAGAGTGAAATAAAATCTTTTTAAAGCTTTCAGCGCGCGTCGGCATCGTCGGCATCGCGCTGTGAAACAGCGACACATGGACTTTGTTCTGCGTTCATAAAAAAAGACTTGTTGCTCATTTAATGCGATGCAAAACATGCTGTGTGCACTTTGTGCAAACACAGACGGAGTGCTACCTTCCTGCAGCGCACAAACCAAACGAAGCGAGAAGAAACACCTGACGCTGCGCACATCATCTTTCTTAAAACCAAAATAAGTCCACACCACAGACATGCTGTTCCTCTTCGAGACTAAAGTCTCAATTGTGTCAGTTTCTGACTGCTCCGTTGAGCCAGAGGCCATTGCGCAACAGGTTAATGAAAAGTATGAAAAGCATGAAAGTTGATGCAGCCGAGTGGTCCGCTCGCTTTCGCTCGTGTCACGTGATCAACCTGTAATCGAGCACGTTGCGATTAGAAAATCGCGTTTTCTCATATCGCGATATTATTGCAAATGCAATTAATCGTTCAGCCCTACCAAATACCCACTCAAAACCAGCCCAACAGCAAATAAATAAATAAAACACCACAAAAACCAGCCCAATACCAGAACTCAAAGAAAGGAGAAGGCTGAAAGTGCTCACAGGCAGCAGTATAATTTGCCATACTTTTTCCATGGAAAACTGAAGACCTGGCAACATAGCTCCAACACCACAACAATGGAATTTGAAATGTGACTGAGTTTGCGGATCATTTTAAGTTGGTTTTTGGTCTTGACGGCCTCTCGCATGCCTAGCATGACAAATTATGCAATACGGGATTTATCAATCAATTGTGCTGGACGAGTGACACGATTTTTTACAGAGGAAGCAGATGAATTACTTTGCAGCTTTGCTTGCTGACAACAATTCCTATTCCATCAATAAGGTCAGAAACCAGACCTGTTTTTAACACAAATGCTCTTGAATAAATTGAAGACGACAGTAATACTAATTAGTCACAGTTGTCAGATGTAGCAGTTGCACCAGTGACGTGACACCCAAGAGCCACGCTCCAGTGCGGTTGGCAATCACACTACATGTGTAATGCACCCGACTCCAAGTGAACGGTGCCCCAGACCACTTCTGCAAGTCGGCCCGAGCACAGTTAAGCATACCACACTAGCTAAACCAGCACTCGCATTAGTCAAACGAACTGGACTTTGCTCGGGTTAGGTTCGGATCGCCTAGTGCGAGTACGCCCTCAGGCACTGCACGGCGACCAACTCAATAAGCTGCTGTCACATGGATCACATGAAAGAATTACAAAGATTTATACCCCCACCCCCATGGGACAAGTAATTTGTGTATGGAACTCAACTCCCTCCAGAGTTTGAGTGGATCAGTAAATCAGCTACTACAAAAGGTCAGTGCCACTGAAAGGCAGCGCCTTTCAAAAGAAAACTGAAATTAGGTGGAGGATAATTTTCATCTCTTGTTATGTCAATGGGAGTCAAAATTTGTCTGTCATGTCAGATTGTGACGTGTGCTGCCTTCTGTGAAAGCTCTGACTGCTAACTTTAACTGATGCGGAGTTTTTAACATCACGCTGCTGTCAGCTAACTTCCAGTTAGATGAAATAATAAAAAATAATAAGCTAACAGGCACTGCACAGAAAATTGTGTGTGAGGTAAAGCTTGCAGTCAAAACACCGAAATGATTGACATCCAAATTAATTAATACTTGGCATTATTTTAAAAAATAAATAAATAAATTTAAAAAAAGTTTCTCCTGGCCTGGCAGAGGTTCTTCAAGTCACTAATTGGCAATCCATTTTGTGAATGTACTCGCCAGCCTTCAAATGAAGGCAAAATTGGCGACTAACTGGTTGCCACATCGAGGGCTTTTAAACGGATTTTAACGATGCGACAATAGACGTTTACATTGTGGGAACCAATGTGACATTTTGCATTTTGATGCGTCATTGTCACGTGTCGCAGCCCGAGCAAGAACCTTGGCCCCCCCAAAACATCTAAAAATAGAGCCTCTGTTGAAAAAAAATGTCTGCATTCCCCTTTAACTCGCTGTGCAGTGCATTAAACTGTAAACCATGGCTGCCTCATTTGGGGCCCGCTCCCTTTGTTTTGACCCGATTCATCAGATGTGCACAGAGTTAAATTTTAAAGAAAAACGGGAGATTTCCCAGTGATGACTGCATGTGAGGGCAGTGTAAAAAAACAAAAAAAAACTTGTAAATTAAATCATTCATTCATCATAATTGATGAAATAATTGTGATATTAATTTGAAGCATATCACCCAGGCCTAAATAGAGTCCAATTAAAAAGAAAACATTTCAACTTAGTTAAAGCCCATTAGATCAGGTGTTTCGTGGCTGGGATGGAATCCTGACCTTTTCCTGACCCAATAAGCCAGTTCAGAGTTTCAAGTGCATATGAATACTGGGTTAGGTCAACGCATATACACAACATGTGTGCATCGATCGAGCAATTTCAAATTCAAACACTTTTTGATGCCATTTTCACATACGCCAGTAGACAAGTAAAAACTATTCGAGACAAGTTTTTCCTTGAACTTGTCCACTTGATGACTGATAAACACATTTCCATGCCGATTTATAGTTTTTTTTAACAATGTGCTACTTTATAATGTTACAAACCCTGAATATAAACCACATCATCTCAGGTACAGAAAAAAAAAAATACTTTTCTTGGTTCTTGTCTACAAAATACAAACTGACATCAATATTCATTTTGATACTTGTATCAGTGCATCCCTATGTATGCAGTTTTATTTATTAACAGTTTTCAAAGGACAACAAAGATTTAAGTTAAAAGGCTCAACAAGATCATCAAAACAAACCTTAAGACAGAGAGAAATGGATAGCTTTCATGAATTCTTAAAGAACAAGCGCATCGTCTGCACTAACCCACAGCACCCAAGACAAACACTGATAAGCTTAAGGTTTACCACCCATAACACCCAGTATCCAGAACACCAGAAAACCTATTTTCTGAATATATGTTATATAATACGGCCATTACATTTTTTGTAGATTTTTTTTCTATCACAAATTTTCTGAGATATGACTGATTGAAGTGTTATACCCTCAAAATAGCAACGAACGACAAAATTTTACCAGATATTTTATTCCTTCAGTGAACCTGTATTATACATTTTTAGAAAGGTTTAATCCTATAGATTTTAACAATACCCAGCAATAGGGTATACATTACATTATAGTAACACACAGTGTTTATACAAAAATTGTTTGTTGACAAAAATAAATGAAAATTGCACTTATCATCAGATAGTACCCCACACACAAAGATTCATAAATCAACAACGGTGAGGAATTTTCCCACCAAACCAGCTTCAAAATTATCTAAGATAACTGTACTTTTCAAACATTTAAAGGTTCATAGAGGTCACCAGGCATATAAGAACACATTATGATGTCAAAGTTCAGGTAGTCTGTTCCGTCACATTCAAAAAAGGCCAGTGAACGCATCAATTTCAAGATAGGAACTCCATAAAACAATTCATAAATCAACGAGAGAAATTTTTCTCATCAAACCAACTGCATATACATCCTAGATGCTTGCTCTGGCCAATAATATAGCTTTTGTACTGTTATCAATATATAAGAACACATTATGATGTGAAAACTTCGGACAGTCAACACATGCAGATTAGGTGAATTGGTGACTCTAAATTGGCCATAGGTGTGAGTGAGTGTGTCTGTCTATATGTCTCCCTGCGATGGACTGGCCGCCTGTCCAGGGTGTACCCCGCCTCTCGCCCAATGACCGCTGGGATAGGCTCCAGCACCCCCTGTGACCTTTAATTGGAGTAAGTGGGTATAGAAAATGAATGAATGCCCTCCAGTGATCTTGACCTTTGACCTCAAAATCAATAGGCTTCTTGGGGTCAATATAACTAACTAACAGATACCAAATTTGGCAACAATTGGGCAGTTAAAAAAAAGAAGTTATTGTGCTCACAAGATTTTTTACAAAGTATGCTCCAGCAACCTTGACCTTTGACCCCAACATCAATAGGCTTCCTGGGGTCACTATGCAGTATGCATATACCAAGTTTGGTGACAATCAGGACAGTACAACTGAACTTATCTCACTCACAAGTGAATTGTCGCATGACTGACTGACTGACTGACTGCTGGACTGACTGACTGCCTGCCGGACTGACTGCCGGACTGACTCCTCGCACACTTCTTCAGATTGACAGTAAAAATCTGAATTATGTGCATATCCGATTTAAATCTGATTCCATGATGCAAGTCTAAACAGTCAAAAGTCGCATGAAATCCATTTTTTCCAAATCCGTTTTAAGCCTCATTCGTAGGTGGTTTTAAATGCGATTCAAATCGCATTTTTGCAAATCCGTTTTAGTTTGAACGCTCAGATCGGATTCCAGGTGCGTTTTGTTTTTCGTCTGTGACACCTCATGAAACACACTGCACATCACGTCGGACACGCGCGTCACACGCAGCAGTTGGACGTGTGTGCACACCGGGCAGCGTTTCAGAGTTGCGCCGCTGCTCAACTTTTCCACATCATTGTCTTTTATTCCAGAAATTTTTTTCTGTGACCGCATTTTGGATGCGAGTGTTACAGGGCGCAATCTTTTTTGTGTGCGTGCGTGCGCGCGCGTGTGTGTGTGTGTGGCCGTCACAGGCAGCACCACACTGAAAGCGTGATGTAGTATATAAACTTAGGAATATAAATAAATACATATAAACTCACCATGAGCTGTGATTATTTTTTAAAATCCAGATCCTGTCAGTCACAGAGGTCCGTGTGGGTTTAGTTGCAGTATTTGCAAAAGTGCACAGCAGAAGTGACACCGGACAGCAGTCATGTGACTGTTTCCGCGTGTGTGCGTGTGTGACTGCATTACTATAGCAACCGATCTGGATAAGACGGAATGAGGACTGCCACACAGACACAAAGATCAGATCTGGTCACTTACTATATATAATGTGGACAGTCAATCAGTGAGATCAGATTTGAACCACATATGCAATAAATCCGATTTGAACTGGCAGTCTGAACAAAGCACATCTGAAGGAGCTAATCAGCTTTTGGCAGAGCAGGGAGAGGTGAAAAATGTGCCGGTTTGGGGTCCTGAGGACCAGGGTTAGGAACCACTGCTCTAAGCTTGAATGCTAAAATTTTTTTCCAGCCTCCAGCTGATATTTCACTGAAAACAGCCCACGGCTCAAATATCCACAGATTCCATTAGATTCTATATTTCTTATCATTTCTCTGCAATAAAACAAAGACGATGCAAACTTTATTTTTGTTTGTATTCAAAATACTCAAAATGAGCAGCCGTGGTTGTTTTAGTGTCACATTCTTGCAAGAACAGGATACCAGCTACTAACTTTATGACCGAATTAGTAATTTGACGAGAGATTCACAGCCGTATGAAAAATTTATATTAAGTAACGGCGACTCTCACTGTGGATGCAAAGCAGGAGAGATGCGTGGGCTTAAGCGACTTATGACTTTGTTTTTCCTTTCTCGGTTATCGAATCACATCCCTGGTTTGAAGTCCGTGTTCTCTCCAGAGCGCTTTTGCACGTCGGGGCTGACATGCTTTAAATTTGCAGACACCTTATTTTTTTGCTCTGACACTCGCTGTCAAATCATGTCAGGTTTAAGGCATATTTTGAAGGGAAATCTGCGTTTTGGACCACGTGCATACTGAACACACTATTCAGGATTCTGTGCACCATAGTTTTGTAAACATCAGCACCACCCCAGAAATTTCTTCTTTTTTTTTTTTTAAGTAACGCCAATGAAATTTGTTAATCAACAGATTTCAGCACATCCACAGCGCTGAGATCAGCTTTATGTTGTTCTCAGATGTGAAGAATAAAAAAACAGCTCCGTTCATATTTCCTGATGTTCAGCTCCACACGTAAGTCAAACACATGTTAAATACTTTCCTTTCAAAAATAACTTGCTTTAATAACTGTCACATCTAAAATGTGGGGGTTTGTGTGTAAACTAGCGGACCCAACCCGCGGTCGCCAAACCTGCCAACATAGGACAAGTTAGGGTGGCCATAGGACAAGTGAATCTCCAGCTCAACTTGTCCTATGGACAAGTACCCCAAAATGCTTCATGTCCATCCCTGTAATGGTATAATAATAACTGTCTATGACATTTGCAGACTGAAAAAAAAAAAAAAAAGCACATAGGAAGATGATCAAATTCAATAATGAGGCTGTAACAGCTCGTGGGTGGAAATTTGTGTTTTTCCACCAAACCGCTGTTTGACATTTGTGCTCTAAATTATTATTTTTTTTTTTTTTTTTAAACGAATGTAAGATAAAAAATTAACATCAAGAGAAAGAGAGAGACCTTAAAATATGTATAAATGTAATTTTAAAAGCCCATTTTTAAAATGCACATTTGACACACGGCAAGAACCCAAATCATAGAATTTTTTCATTTTCCTGTGACTTTAAGAGAGCTGCAAATCAGCAAGGCCTCCTGGCAACGTATTTACCCATGCAGCTACAAGCACACATGGTTTCAGTTAGGGGTCTGCACCTATAAACAGCTGGCAATGGCAGCTCATTGGTCAGGAAGTGCAATGCTGACTGCAAGTCAAGACAGGCACAATCTGCTAATGAAAGATACACAGTCATACAGTCGGTCCGCGACAACACTGGAGGCGTTTAGAGGCTGACAGAAGGGACTGCAGTCTTTACAGATGTGAATAAACTAACCGTATCAAAAAGGGGAGGAACTGGCCAAAGTCAGCTGAGCCTGAAATACAAAGACCACGGTCAGGTAAGGCTCAGCGCTGGCTGTGTCACATCAAACCACACAAGGGTGCAAATTAGATTTTTAGTCCTACCAGCCAGAAGGATAAATGGATTCAGGGTTTTAAAAGGTGATTCCATTTGTTATCTGCAAGGTTAAGAATTTAAAAGAATATTTGAACACAATCACCTGCCAAAATGGCTGGCAGAGCACACGCACACAATATGGGTGTGCAACATGATGATGTTTGATTGTGAATAATTAAAATGCATGCACAGTCTTTCCATTGCAGTTCTATGGCTCCGCCTGGGATTTCTCCCCTTTTACTTTTTGGTTCCCGATCCCAACACGGAACACAGCGTGACGTACCTCAAATTCCCAATTTGGTAAGCGGCACGGTAACTACGCAGTGCAACTGGTCTGACACATCGGATGGCAACACGACAAACCTTTTTAACCACCTCAAAAGAAAGAATCCTGGGAGGCGATGCTCCAGAGGTTAAAGTGGTGGGTTCAAGACCAGTGGGTCCCTGGTTCAATTCCCCGTCAGATAGGAACAATCAATAAAGTCAGTTGGGCAAGGTCCTTAATCCCCAAGTTGGTCTCAGCGTGCAGTTGAGCACCTTATGTGGCAGAACGCCGACATCTGTGTGCGAGTGTGTACGGATGAATGTAAGGCTTCACTGTAAAGTGCTTTGAGCATCTGTGTCAGATGGGAAAGCGCTACAGAAAGGCAGTCCATTTACCATTTTATTTCACCCAGAAGAGTTTTCCAACAGCCAAACAGTGAGGAGATACTGTGTGTGTGTGTGTGTGTGAGCTGCAAACGCAGCCAGAGGCCACAACACCAAAAACAAACAACTCCAACAACAGTATTTAAGAAAGCCACCCCATATGACAGGATAAGTAAGGGTATCTGAGAAGTTTGCTTTTATTATTCAGCTGTTGGTCTCACACACACACTTTCTTTTGGCTTCTCCCATTTTGCTTACGGTCACCACAGTGGATCCGGTGTGGATCCACATGTTGCTTTGGCACAAGTTTTATGCCGGATGGATGCCCTTCCTGAAGCAACTCCAGATGTACAAGGAAAATGGGGCACAGGTGGCCATGAACTGGGTACCTTCTGTTCGGGAGACAAGCGTGCTAACCACTTGCACCACTGCGCTGCCCATTATTCAGATTTTAGCAACAAGTCAAACACAAACAGCTCCAATGACAGTATTTGAGAAAGGCACAGGTATGACAGGTATGACAGGAGAAGTAAGTGCCGGAAAGTGCTAACTGATGCAGTGACATTTTACCTGGCCAAAGAGACGAGTCCCATAAAAAGTGTGGAAAATGAGGGTTTCAAAAGACTGCCCAAAATAGTTGATTCATGCACTTCAGAACCTTAATTGAGTCTGACCTTTCATTTCAATTACGACTGGAAACTGTGCCTTGCGTTTCCTCAAACAACGTATTTCCCAGAGGGAATGTTGGGGACTGAAAGGGCAGAACCACAGGCAGTGGGACGAACAAACAGCTCAACCTGTCTGCAGTGCTTTGGGCACAGACTGCATGAGACATTGGAAAGTGAAAATAAAACAAAATATTGCCACCATCAAAGACTACGGTTGGGCACCGAACCCAGTTCCAATATGGTACCAGTTCCTCTCCAATCAGTATCTAAAAGGACCGAATCACAACGCCTCATTTTGGTGCATGAGCACAATGTGAGCACAGACGACAAACCGAACCCACCGACTAAACAACCGAACAAAATGTGAATAACGCACAGGGATTTTTCTAAACCGGACGCTCAGCCTTCTTACTTTCAGTGTGTGCCCTCTTTTTTACCAATTGCCAATTTAATGAAGAAAGCAAAGTTATAACTGATGTTAACAGGCCTGTCTGTTGCTACAGACAGCAAAGTCCACCAATATCTCAGATAACTCATGCTGCTAAATGTGCTTCACAATAAAAGCGTTTTAACGTAAAAGCAGGCCCAGCATGACTGCAAAGACTTTTACTGTGAAAGTCACAGATTCATTGTTCCATGTGACTGTTCTTAATTTGACAGCACCCGACGTTAGCTAAAATCTGTTTGCTTGCTGAAAAATCGAGCAGGAATGAACCACTGAGGTAAACTCAGAAATTTTTCACAGTTTGGATCATGTTTCAGTCAGTACTTGAGCTGAATAAAATCTAATCTTCTCTAACTGTTTATGGAGCATTTAGGCTGCATGTGTGTTCAGGCATGGATCCAGAGGGGGCTGGGGGTTTGCTCTGCTAAAAACTGAAATGTTGTTGGATTACTAAATACTCTGGACTAAAATTCAAAAGTTCTGAGCCCCTTCAAATTACACATATACTATAAATCCTTTTTGTTTTCATAAAATTTATAACTAAACTCAAACACATTCTTAAAAACAATATGAAATACTACATTGAAATAATTTGATATAACAATAAAAATCGTACACCTGAAAGGCATTAAAAAGGGCTTATTATAAACTCAGTATATGTGGAGCAGATATTTTTGATTTGTGCCAAGCGGTTTTTGATTGTTTCTCGAGGCCACACGAACTCAAAATATTATTAATGCTGCAAATGTTAAAATGTAAATGGTCAGCTCATTGCTCACACATGTTTTTCCTTTTCAACACGTTTATTACAAAACATATTTCATGTAAAATTCTCATCATTGGGTTAGGCTTTATTTTTCATGTGAAGTTGTTTAAATTTGTTATGTATCTATTTCTATCTATATATTTAAGGTGTTAATATATTGTTTTACTTTCACATTTGCCTTAGCATTTAAAAAAAAGCCATTATTTAATGCGGCCAACCTTCATGTTGTAAATTTTTTTTTTCCGCTTTAAGTATCGGTTCAGACACCAAATGTTTTTTTTTAGTTTTTTTTTTTTAAATGTTTCTAATGCATTACTACTAGGGGCATCCCAATCAGTTTTTCCCCGATCCGAGTCATTTAATATTGAATATCTGCTGATACTGAGTCCTGATCCGATTGACAAATGAACAGCTATGCAATGCATTAAGAAAAAAAACAACCTTCAATACAAGCTGCTCCTTAATGTTTTTATTAATTCATTTTTTACAAAATAAACAAACTGAATTTTTATATGGCTCTTTGTGCAACATTGTCGTAGAAAAATACAACACATATTGATTGAATGACTGATGAAAGACAGATAGCTATATGTTTTACTTGTTAAAAATACATTAATATTCAATTATTTAATTTATTATCATCATCATCATATGCAAAATGTGTCTTCAAAGTATGTCTTCAAAGGTGGCCCTTTACTGAAGGGGAGGGGGCAAACAAGATGATGAGAAAAGCTTGTTTATTCATGTGGAAAGTGCTGCCTGATTGGCCGATAATAAGCGTATCACATTCGCCATCCATCAGAAACAGACTTGGTGCATACTTGATGCGTAAATATGCTTTTAAAACGTGTAGCGCATCACTGCTGATGAGTGAGCAGAAAGCACTGAGAGCGGTGGCTGTTTGTGCCGTTGGCACGGTGCTTATGAAACGAAGCATGATGAAAGGCATACTGAGCTCAGACCGATGTTTACGCTAATTAATCTGATACCAATCAATCAAAAAATGCCTTGATGGGGCTGGATTCCAATCACTGCAATCAGATGAGGACATCCCTAATTATTACTCATGCTACCACGTCAACTGACAATCATTCGCAAGCCAGACCGTCGCCATTATTTGGCATCTTACTAGAATTAGCTGAAACATACCTACAAATATGCAGGAAAGCATCCCCATTACTACAACTCTGACTTCACCACAATGCAGCTGGAACCAAATAAGTTTGGACATCAACAACCTTTTAGTTATTTCAGCATTTTATCAGAGTATCCTGGAGCTGGAAGCAAATAATGACTTTGTTGTGCACACCGTCACAAATTATAGCACTTTGTGCATTAGAAGAATTACAGGATATGACTGGTGAAGCAACAGGAACAAGATGTATGCACAGTCTCTCCAATCACAGCCACTGAAGCGTGGAACTCCTTCAGAGTTGTCGTGGCATCTTGATGGTTTCCCTCACTAGTCTCCTTCATGCATGCTCACTCAGTTTTTGAGGACGGCCTGCTCTACACAGATTTAATGTACCGTCTCATACATTTCCATTTCTTAATGACCGAGTTCACTTTAGTCCCTGAGGATACACACAACATGAAATTAACTCGAGCCCTTTTATCTGCTGACTTCTCAATGAAATAATGAGGAAATTACACACAGACAGAAAACGGCTTTGAACACAACTGACCAATTATTTTTGGTACCTCAGAAATGGAGGTCCACTCACAAAGGTAATTCCTACTATATTAACCTGGTTTCAGTGTTATTACCCCCCAAATTAAAGCTGACAGCAGGACTGGGTGATCTGGCAAAAAAAAAAAAAGACACACCCCCCCCCATATTGAGCAATATCAACATTTATCACAATGTATAATAATGCTGCCAGTTTGAAGAGTATCCTGATAATGAGTGAAACCTGAAGAAACAAGAGGGTTCATTAGATAAACGTCTTTTAATACATTTTATTTTGGAAAGCAATTCATATAACATTAGAAAGTGCTACACAAATAAATATGATTATTATTATTAGTAGTAGTGCATGAGTGTTGCCTCTTGCATGTAGCTTGATGGTTCAGTGGGGAAACGTTTTTTTGCCAATATCTGTTCCCACAACAGAGCCTCCGTGTCTTTATTTTGTCATCTTGTAAGTAACCTATAGTTCAATTCATTTCATTTTATATAGCGCCAAATCACAACATAGTCGCACCAAGGTGCTTCACAGTAATGAAGATGATATTACCTTTTTTGTTCATTTCCTCAGCTTTTGAGGATGACACGAGTTCACTTTCACAGTCGCCTTTTGTGCCTATCACCTGTTCCGCTATCCCTCTTCTTCTTTTTTTTTTGCCCCGTTTCCAGGACTTTCTTCACCATCGGTACTACAAACAATACTTTGCAGCAGGAAATGGCCATGCACTTTGATGTGCAAGCCAAAAACTGTGCACATTATTCTCATGTTTATTTCTATTGTGTGATCTGCTGTTAAATCTGACCATACCGAATATAAATGTCCAAAGCTTATCATTGCTATCAATGTAAATTTTATCACCATACGTTATCGTAATTGTTTAATTGTGCAGCCCAAGCTAGCAGTCTGCTCTATGAGCTCATTTTCATAATTTCCGTTCAACTTATTATAACGTGGCATATACCATAGATCAATGCTACAAAATGAACGCGCATGCTCAGCGGTGCGTAAATCTCGTGCAACTAAGCAAGAAGGTGAGAGTATAGTGTGAAGCATCTGTCACCAACCAGAAAGACTGGGGAAAAACAGCCACTGTTGTACCGTTAGTTGTTCCAACCGAAGGGGCAAAGTAAGTCTTCCATTTCATGGAATTCTCAAGATCCCTAAAGTATGCCGAGAAGCATGGATTTGGGCGATAAGCAGCAAAAGCTGAATGCCAACTGAAAATACGCGACTCTGTGGTGCCCACTTTGTGTCGGCAAAAGCTAGCGACAAATCCGATTCCCCAGATTATATACCACGAATTTTCACACACCAAACGACCAAGGTCCCGAAACAGCGAAAGAAGAATGCATATTTGCAACAGAATTCTAGTACAGTGCCATCTGCAAATGTTCATAGTGTTCTCAAAGGCCACAGTACCCCAAGGCATTCCATGCAAGCGACTTCTGGAGAGCTTATCGCGCACGCGCCAAACAATGCAACACCCGCTATTCTGGATTTATCCCATAACTCAGTAGCATTCAGATCTATGTTTTCAACAAGTCTCTGACGAAAAACAAAAAACAGTTTGTTTGTTTTTTGTTCATGTAATCTGGCGTTATTTCCACACCAACCGTTTGTTTACCCGTTGTTATGGTCCAGTGATATTTTAGAGAAGTGTATTTCCATGAAATTGATGCCAAAACAGGTATTTACATGCACAAGTGGAAAATTATTAAGAATGTTCATGTGACAAATTTATCACTTGGTTACACACATGCGCAATAGTCACATCGCAGAATATGTAATATCAAGTGAGGCAAATTAAATCAAAAACATCACCGTCCAACTTTTTCTTGCTTTATTTTTTTATAAAAAGGCACAGTTAAGAGCTCTTGGATACACCGTTTTCTTTTGTTTATTTGTTAGTAAGCAACATGCAGACGCTACATGTCAAGTTAACCGCAAGCTGTCGCAAACTTCCGGTGCTTGTATGTCGTAAATTCTAGGGAAGGAGGTTCCTGGAAACATGAAACTTGTGTGATAAGGACCCCACAAAACCAAGATCAAAGGTATGACAGAAGCTATTTTACCGAGTTGTCGCTCTCTTAGCAAAACGGCTTAAGTTGATGCAAATTCCACACAGTTAGCAGCAATTCTGTTTAAGATGGTTAAAGGATTCTATGGAAGGAGCGTCTCTTTCCTGTGTGTTTTACTGTGAAAGATGCTCTCCTACAGTGTGTGTGTGTGTGTGTGGAGCACAACTGTCATGAATGAGTTACAGACATGAAAAGAACACCAAAATGCTTTCAAAACAAGCTCAACCGCTCAGCTGGAGACGGAGTTATTTCAGGTAACAGATAACAGGTACTTTGTTGAGTGCCTTGCAGAGTAAAATGCCTTCTTCAGCTTACTTTCTGTCATTTTTATTTTCTATGCCGATGTATTCCTCTACAAAATGAGTCATTCTTTCCAAATAAGAGTTATTCAAGGTATGTGGTGAACATTCCTGTATTTTTCCCATACGGCAATATATATCGAGAATAAAGAAAATCTTCAGTTTTTCCCCCAATATCATGAAGCTCTAATCACAAGTAACAACTAAAACTAATTTCATACCTTGAACTACAAATTACATCACCAGGGTTCATTTTTAGAAACAAGCCAAACTTCGTTTTGTGTTACTGAAGTGATATAAAATTTTATGCCATTCTGCACACATTGACGTAAAAAATATTTCTTTAAAAACGTGATATTGCATAAAGCGCTAACACCCTTAAGTCGGAATACACTGGCAGACATATCATACATTGGAATACAGCTTGGGAAGACCAGGGGCTGTATGTGTCTCTCCATGTGGAACTGGAGTTGCTTCGGGAAGAATATCCAGTGCAAAACTTGTGCCAAATCTCAATGCAGATGTGTACTGGATGTGTCGGAACGAGGCTCAAAACCTGATTTCTCAGCTGCCTCCCAACCTTACAAATTACTGTATTGGGCCGAAGAGGAAATTTATTTATTTTTCCTCAAAAGCATCTGAAAAAATATGGGGGCGCCTTATAATCGCACGTTACACAACCGCAACAATCGGCAGCGCCAAACGGTGGCGAACGGCATGAGCTGATCGCCTCGACAGACTAATATCCTGGTCTCAGATACAGTTTACATTTATGGTACCGAAAAGCACTTTAACACCACAATTATTTATCCACAAAACTTTAACAAGATCACCACAAGAACCAGCATATATAACATCTATAAATAATGGATTAAACCACCATTATTGCAATTATTTACAGTTAATCCCAGAAGGCCTTGTGGTTCCCGCATCAGTTACGTCCATTCCTGTCCACTGGACTGCCCGTTTCTGTCCACTGGACTGCCCGTTCTGACACACGCACAAAGTTCTCCGCGGCAATTTTATTTCAACGATGGAGCCGCATTATTTTCACTGATCAAACTGCATCAGGAGAGATTTATAAAGAGGGCGGCAGCATCAGATCAGTGCTCACGTTGTGCAGCGTTTTTACTTTCGCCTGGGACCAGGAGAAACTAGAGCGGCACTTTCTGCGCGTTCAGACAGCTTTTCAGTCGACTCCATTAACAGAGACTGTTGTTTCTGACCATCGAAAGAGTTAAAAGATCCTCCTCCACCACCCCCCCCCCCCC
>OMMV01223702.1:0-13915 GCA_900302635.1 Chatrabus melanurus | reverse complement strand
TTATTTTTACAATGCCAACCTTCTAGAGCCTCTTGAGAAGGGGGTGTTATAAAGAGTATCAAAAATTAAAAGACCACAGTACACACAAATATATGTCACAAACATCACATCTCTTGAGGTTGAGCTTTGCAAACTGTTGGAGTTGTTTCTCAAAGTGGTATCAGTGTTCATTCAACTCTCTCTGAACTCTAAAGGTGTAATTTTCACTCTGTCCAGGAGTTGAGTGAAAAATGAGTAAAAAATAGTTCCTGTGGCACATATTGTGAGTTTTTGCTGCTATGTCACTGTTGTTACTGCATAACTATAAGGGTGCGAGTTCAAATCCAACTTGATGCCATATAGCCAGTGTCCAAACAATTCTGATTATAATTCCGATCAGTGTTAAATTACACTGTTGGGAGTTAAAAATTTGAACTCTGACAGAGTGTTGAATGTTTAAATGTTTTGTGTGTTAATTTAACTCTGTAATTTGTGGAGCTATACAGTTGTCGTCAGAATTACTGGCACCCCTATACTTTATGTATACATATTAAAATATGGTCAGAAATAAATGCAAACAAACCAATTTTGTTTCATCAAAATATTTTTTAAATGTCCAAAGTTATTTGGCAACAACAACAAAACAAAATGCTTTCATAAAGTGAAACAAAAAAATACTGACGTAAAATATATGCTGGACACAGTTATTGGCACCCTTTGATGAATTTACAGTAAATCATCACTTTCACAGCCAGTTTTCTTTAGACAAGTCAGGGAGTGGATACATGAACATTTCCAAGTCACTGAATATGTCTTAGACGTCATTTACATCAATCATTAAGAAATACAACCAGTATGAGGCTGTATGGAAAATCTGTCTGGAGGAGGCAGTTCTCAAAAACTGAGTGACCGTGCAAGAAGGAAAAGAGTGAGGAGAGCCACCAAGACACCCAGACAACTCTAAAGAGGTTGTAGGTGTCTGTGGCTGTGATTGTAGAAACTGCGCACAGTGTAAGTTTTAACTGTTGCATCACCAGTTATACAGCTTCATAGTGGACTGGCACATAGAAGGGTTTTCTTAAAAAGAAGATGTGAAAGTTCAGCTCCAGTTTGCCACAAGGCACATGGGAGATGCAAGCCCAGATTTGA
The DNA here is from genome assembly GCA_900302635.1 of Chatrabus melanurus. Taxonomy (NCBI): domain Eukaryota; kingdom Metazoa; phylum Chordata; class Actinopteri; order Batrachoidiformes; family Batrachoididae; genus Chatrabus; species Chatrabus melanurus. The sequence goes on along the minus strand of OMMV01223702.1, from coordinate 12,787 downwards.
TCTGTTTTGTTGTAGGAAAATCCTTCTCTGCTCCACTCCACTATTAAGCTGTGAGTGGTGATGCAACAGACAAAAGTTGCACTATGCACAATTTATCCAATCACAGCCACAGAAGCAGATAACTCCTACAGAGATGTCATGGGCCTCTTGGTGGCTTTCTTCACTAGTTTCCTCCTTGCATTTTTGAGAACAGCCTTCACCAGACAGATTTACCATCCAGCCCCATACTGTTTGTATTTCTTGATGATTGATGTAAATGAAGTCCAAGACATCTTCAGTGACTTGGAAATATTCATGTGTCAATCCCCTGACTTGGCTCAAGAAAACTGGCTGTAAAAGTGACGATTTACTGTAAATTCATCAAAGGGTGCCAATAACTGTGTCCAACATAAATTTTATGTCAGTATTTTTTATTTCACTTTATGAAAGCATTTTGTTTTGTAGTTGTTGCCAAATAACTTTGGACATTTAAAAAATATTTTGATGGAACAAAATTTGTTTGTTTGCATTTATTTCTGACCATATTTTAAAATGTGTACAAAAAATATAGGGGTGCCAGTAATTCTGACCATGACTGTATGTATAAACAGTTAAAGTACAAAAGTCTGAAGTCAACTCTGGCCTTTTTGCTGTGTGGGGTCGTATCAAAGTCAGATTTACAGAAAGGCCCGTTGACTGGCATTGATTTAGCTTTTATGATGTCATTGCATTCAAGCAACCAATCACTTTTGGATCCAGTTAATCGCTCCAGAGAACTCTGCTCCATGACCGCCTGCGCATCGCCAGGGCGGATTTACGCAGCGACGCACAGTATGGTCGCTCGGTAAACACGTTTTTGTGCGCATCATCATTTCCCAGCATCTCTCTCTGCTCCACACCACACAGTACGGCTCGCCATCACATCACAATGACCTTCGCACTGCACGGCTGAAGAAAATCTGGATATTTTTTTCCCCCTCCCTGTGGATAACCGCGATACCTGCGCTGCATCACTGCGGAGCGTGGCTGCTGACAGCGCGTCCACGCGTTAACCCACAGCTACAATGGCGAAAACAATCTCCGCGTCCAACACAATAACAGGTAACCTGAATGGAAGGTTTGCGCGCCTGAGATCGGGTTGCGTGTTGTTGTGTTTGCGCCGCCATTCACAGGATGACGCACCGCTTTGTGCAGCCAAGCTCCGTTATTGTTCACCGAGCTACTGGTGTTTTCACTTAAGAGGTCTTTCATGGGGTTTTTTAAAACTCCTAATAATTTATTTTAAAAATGAAATTAGAAAAACGCACGATCCTGCAGGTTGGGGGCGTTTTTGTGGGTTTCTGTCACATTGTTGATGCGTAGTGCTGATGGAAATTTAACACCAGTGCCAAATGCTCATGGCTGCTTGTTTTGTGATGACGCCACAAAATCCGTTAAACGGGTGGAGAGAGGAAGCCTGGATTGATGGAGGACAGCCTTTTTAAAATAATCATCAGGCATTGTGTGTGATGACTGTGGAGGAAAACATTATCTCCAATCTCAACAAACACCATGATCACTTTGTGCTGTCATCACTGAAATAAGGCCTAAATATGGAATCAAATTACTTCTATATTTGTATCAGTGATGCAGAAACAAGACTTTGCAGCATTGAGACTGTGCAAGAAAAGAGTACAAAGTTAGGGTTGTAAATATCTATAATATTTACCCAATTTCAAAGAGAAAATGTTATTTTGTTGGAACCTTGAGTGTTATTTAATCTCCATGGCAGTAATTTGCACACATAATTATGTTATCTCTGTGTTTATTGCTTTTCAAGAGCAGATTTTATGTTTAAAGACAATAACTGTCTGGGCGGAGCAAAAATAAAAAATTGACCTTCAATGTCAGAGTAAATTTACTCAATGTGGCAACTAAAGAAATCAAGAAAACACAAAGGAAAATCACAAATGTTCGCATTTAATCATGATGGTGGCTTGGTTGTGTCCATCATTTTATAATGAAATTAAATATTCTGTTGCCAAAACAATAATAGCACTGAAATTTGAATGTGAAAAATTCAGTTTGTTGGACAAAATAACAACAAAGCTAATTTCTGCAGAATAAATGGCCAGACTGAATAGAAAGCAGTTCATTTGATCAAGTGAAACATCTGGCTTTATTGATATTTCAGCCTTCAATGCGCAAACATAAATTTGGTGAATTTAATTTTGAATTTCTGCGGATCACAGAAATGAATGTATCAAGACTGAATATGTTATAAGCACTGATGCAAAAATCAATATTACGGTAATATCATCTTTATTAAATTTAACTGACGTTGTACAAACGTTCAAATCAGACGAAGACATTTGTTTAATTACACTTTATTATATCTGCTTGCATGATTAAATTGTATTTGAATCATCCATCCATCCGTTTTCCACCACGTATCCGGGGCTGGGTTGTGGTGGCAGCGAGTCATGCCAGGCAGTTTAGACCAGTCCTCAGGGACCTTCTAACCTGCACATTTTTATTTTTATTTTTATCTCTCCCTGCTCTGCCAAACGCTAATTAGCTCATTCATGTGGCTGTTGATTGTAACGAGCGGTTATTTGAATGCTTTCCTATCAGATCAAACCAGTCTGTCCATTCGTCTCTGGTATCAACAAGGTAGATTTGCCAAAAGATCTGCCACTCCTTAGATGTTTCTTCTTTTTTGGACTATTCTCTATAAACCCTAGACGTGATTGTGTGTGAAAATCTCAGCAGATCAGCAGTTTCTGAAATAGGAAAACCAGCCCGTGTGGCACGTTCAAAGCCACCTAAAATCACCTTACTTCTCCATTCTGATGCTTGGATTGAGCTTCAGCAGATCCTCTTGCTCATGTCTACATGCCTTATTGCGCTGAGTTTCTGCCACATGATTGGCTAATTAGAGATTTGCTGTTGTGAGCAGTTGATCAGGTGTACCTAATGAAGTGGCCAGTGAGTATAGCTATCTAGTATGTGCCTTGTGCCTCTGACAAGAAGGTAATGTTTTTGTTTGCTGGTCTGACTTTCTGTTTGTTTGTTTGCTAGCAGGATAACACAAATATACATGAATGGATTTTATTGAAATTATGCAGAGGCGTGCGCACTCTAAGTGCCCCTAGTTACCTTATGAGTTGATAGATGACATGTCAGTATGATCTGAATCATGACCAAACACTCTGAATAATTCTGATTATACCACTATAACACTGTACAAACGTTATGATTTATCCTGGCGTGAGGATTGGAGCTTTTTGCTTATATCAATAATGTACAGTATGTAATGTTGATTTTTGTTTGATAGGTGAAAAGTCATCACCTCCGCCCATCTGTATGCTTCCTGACAAGAAATCTCAGAGCAACACGCACAGCTCTCCTGCCCGAGCTGCAAAAACTGGTGACTAATCCCCTTCTCCAACACAACTTACCCGTTCACACAACTCATCCAACGAGGGTCGTAGGGAAACGCGCACAGTATTGCACTGTGTAGGGCATATTTGCATTATGAATGTGCGTGTTGGTGAGTTCAGAGCGCAATGCAGCTGTTTGAGCATGTTCAAAACTTTTGCAATGCGACCGGTGCCGTATTTGATGTATTACATCATAACCTGCATTGTGTGGTGTTATATACATGTTATTACAAGCAGAGGCTCACACAAACACACCCCTCCACAAATCTTACAGATCCACCAAACCTCCATAACAAACTTGTGTGAGGTGGAGATGTTTCTGTTGTTGAAGACATAAATGGGCGCATCTGAAAGAAAGAAAGAAAGAAAGAAACCTTTGCACCATCAATGGACTGCTATTGTGTATATCTCCTGCCAGTTCACATGGTGTCTGGAAGGTGCACATGGAGCTCCGGAGTTTATACAGCAAAAGAAAAATATAAGAAATGCTATTGCATGCACACAACATACAAATCATTCCTACAGTTTTATTAATTCATGCACATGACATAAATACGGTAGTTAAATAATTCTGGCAGCATATACGACCAAGACATTGGTCAAGGTGAGGTGCTTTCTCACATACACGTTTCTCCACACAAAATCTATTATGTGCTCAAAAAATGTGTTTCCATGTTTGTTATTATCCACACAAACATCCAATAATAACATCTCTAACAGAGGGAGTTATTTTCTCAGTTCTCTGTGCGCGCTTGGCAACTTGGCACAGCGCAGATGCTTATCATGTGTGCACAAAGTAATCAAACGTGGGAATTATTGTATCTTGTGCGCACACTGTAGCATTTATAGTGCTCAATATAACGTAGCCCCGTTGCATATTTATTTCTCTCTCACTGAAGCTCTGCCTCAGCCACAGACGGGATGACCTGCGCAGCGCCGCACAGATCCCTCTCCTTCGCTGCGCGGATCGAGGCGCGCACCGAAATGTGTACGCGGTGTGCTGCGGTTCTTTCACAATACACTTCTGCATTGCGTTGATGAGGCACTGCGTTGCGTTGTTACGGCACTATTGCATGGTATTGTTGTGTCGTTTATGGCCAGTTTTAAAGATGCTTATAGCAGCAACAACCACAAAAAAAAGAAACCATCCATCATGTATTAAGTAAAATTCACTCCAAGGACAGCTTCCACCCGTCCTCTGCATACTGCTGCCGTTAATCGCCCTTGTCATGGACTATTTGGAATGTTGCAAAGCAAGGTACTAACACACAGAGTTCAAGAGTCTGTAAATAATTTATTCTGTTGGAAGCAATAAGCAGTACTGCAGATAATGCTGTAGGGCTGGTGTTACAGTTTTTTTTTCCAGAAATCTGAGTGCACTTTCTTTCATTTTGTTATGGTGACTGCAGCTCCAACAAATGCAGAGAAGAAGCCGCAGATAAACGGACAACCGTCCCCTTCACACGTACCAGCTAACATCAGCAACAACCATGCAGGTAAACCAAGTAAGTGTCATTGTTTCTCGTCAATGCCTGTCTACTGTCATTCAGCTTTACCAGCAACATTTTTCGTCACTAATGTCTTCACCTGTCTTTCAGTTGTGGAAGGTTATCTGAAGACGGACGACAGGATGCGTTTAGCCAAAGAGAGACGTGAAGAGAGGGAGAGAAGCCTCGGTAGGTGGCGTCCTGGAGTTATTTGGCTTGAAAACAAGTGAAAAGGACCGTTAGCCATTCTTTTTGAGCTAGACAAGTTGTTGGGGGTTTTTTTGCCTCTTGGGACACCCTGTCTTTACAGGCCAAATACCTATGCTGTTGAGCACCAAACTTAAGGATTCAGTTCTTAACAACAGCTTTTCCTATAAGTGTATCCACCAAAAAAAGACAATATAAACCCACAGATTTATAAAACCCCTCAACATCAATTCAGAAAATAATAACAAGCAGCGGTGGCCTTGGTGGCTACCAGACCTAGCTTGGGTAAATGAAAGATACTGATAAGCTCATTTCAAGCTACATGTAACTTTTTAGAACATACCTGCTGTGAAACAATCAGAACATAATGATTTAGGTCTCTGATTTAGTAAATTTGTTTGTTGAAACAGTCTCTCTCTCTCACGGACCCCATTCACTGTGTACCTCTCTCTGCCATCTCCCTCGCTTTCTTTTTTTGTTGTGGATAAATTTATACAAAATCCTTTCTGTAGGGTTAGTGTGGCGGTATGACCATGTTATTTAAGCTTTAGAACATCGTCATTATTAAACAATCAGAAAGTAACAGCTTACTTGTCTGCCTGAGTACAACTGTGTGCGGAAATGGTCTCGCTCTCTTACTGACAGCTACACCTGCTCCTAATCCATCATCAATCCAGCATCCACTAATCATCCAGCAGGTGGCAGACACCTCTGTGGGATATTACATAAGCAAAACGCAGTTGTTTTTTCTATTGATCTGGTGCATCTTAATGCACCAGATCCGTAAAGGGTTTGTCCTCATGATATGCCTTTTTAGTTTGGTGAGATACAAGATGATAGCATTCATTGGTTTTGAGTTATCATGTTAATCATGTCAACAATCTCGAGGGAATGGATTCATTTTTCTGTGTATTCACTCACTGCATTTCAGAGGGTACATGCCTAGGCTTTTTCAAAGCCGAGGAAGAGTTTCAGTCCAAACTAGCCCATAGAAAAACTATATGAAACTCAGCACACTGATCCAAATGTGGAAACTGCAAGTCTTGTGTGCATATATGTGAATAATAATCAATTACAATGCAGCCAAACATTCACAAACCTCAACTATGTAATAAAACAAATTTTTGTAGGTATTTCTTCAAATGTAATCCATTGTAGGGAACCTGGAGTTTGGTCTATAAACATTTGTCTTCTGCTGATTGATGCTCAAATGTTCTGCTTTTGCTGCTTGATTAAAGATTTGTGCCGCAAAAAGTCAGTCATATTGTAGACCTGTGCTAAAAAGGCTCAATGCACCACTTATATTGTGTCCACAGAGATAAATGACCAATTTCTGTCAAGCTTCACTCCATTTTCTTTTTTTTAATTTACGCACAATCACTCGTAGAATGGCTGCAAAGTCAGTCAAGACTCCAACTCTCAGCATGCCTTGCAGCACGTTAAATCACAAACCAGAGCCTGATGAGAAACATACAATTTATATTTTAGAAAGATTTTTCATTTTATTACAATGGTCTGGTTGGCGAAAATGAAATGTATTGCATGCAACAATTTTTGGTTTGTTCAGTTACAAAAAAATGTAATATTAAGATTACAAATTCACAAAGAATGACATTATGAAACTAAACATGACCAAAATGCTTTTGAAGTTATTAAAATGTCTAAAAATTGTTGTTGAAATATTCCAAGTTCCTATTTCTGAAGTTGAAGAGAATATGTTTTTAAATCTATAATATAATATAATATAATATAATATAATATCATTATTTTTTCCCAATAGAATTGTTCTTGTCTCTTTCAGCAGCCAGGGAGCAGCTGATTAGGGAGAAGGAGCGCCGGGCTCGGCTGCAGTACGAACGCACAGTGGAGGAACGCTGGAGGCGACTGGAGGAGCAGAGACAGAAAGAGGATCTCCGCAGAGCCGCAGTGGAGGAGAAGAGAAGGCAGAAGCTTGAAGAAGAAAGGGTCAGTTGACATTATCTATCTATCTATCTATCTATCTATCTATGTGGATATATTTGAGGTTCAGCTGGAGTCTTGTTGTTTGAATGAAGGTGGTCGGTACCAAAATATATTTGCAGAGCAGGTAGCTCTGTGGGGTAGGAGTTGGGCTACCAACGTATAGACTGCGGTTCGATTCCAGGTCTGCGCTTCAAGCAACCTGTTTTCATCCTTGGACAAGACACTACACCCAGCTACAGTCCACCCAGCTGTAAATGGGTACTAGCCTTTGTTGGGGGAGTAACCTGCAATGGACTGGTGTTTCATCCAGGGTGAGTTGTAGACTGTCATCTGCTTCACACTATGGTTTCTGGGGATATGCTGATAGCCCTGTGTAGTACTCGCTTCTTATATTGGAACTTTTGTATTTGGAGGACTTGCTTTGCTGGATGGCAGGGCATCTTGGGGAGAGGTTGGAGGTTCATGTGTTTTAGGTAGGGCTATGGGAATCTCCTACTTCAATGACTCACCTGGCATCAATACAATCACTGACTCACTAATGCAGTCTATCTCTCTGGGACTCTGATCAGCACCTCATTGTTATTTTAGCAACTATCCCACCATTGCAAACAATTGATTTATATGTGGTTGTTTAGGTTCAAAAATTTCTGTCACTTCATGTTCTGTCAATCTTGTGTTGTGCCTTTTGTTTTGTCTTCTTAGAATGGCCAAAGGAGATGGTCACCCCACTGAGTGTGGTCTGCTTGAGTTTTTTCCCTGTAAAATCATAAACCGAGGAAGTTTTTTTCTGACCACTCTCCCCAATGTGCTTGCTCATAGGGTGGGTAAGGTCAAGACCTTACTCATGTATCATGCTTTGAGGTGACCTACTGTATGTTATGATTTGGTGCTGTATAAATTGAACTGAATTTTTCAGGTCATTAACAGCAAAATAAGTATTTTTCTCCCAACTATTATTGACTCCTCTGACTTGTAGGACCTTAGATTATATGAAAATTTTATACAAAGAACAAAAACCAGCAATGAGCTGTCAGTGTTCAAATAAAAGTAAACTTTGCTCCATTTTTATGTTTCATTCAGGAGCGGCTCGAGGCCCTGATGAAGCGCTCCCTGGAGCGCAGTCTTCTGCTGGAACAGAGGAGCAAACGGTGGAGCAGGGGCTACCCAATGGGAGCAGGTTAGAGCATAATACAGATTGTCTTGGATACATGCATCATGGAAGACAAATGTATTATACTAGTGTCGGCTGAAAAATTCATAGGCTAACCATAATGCCCTTGTGGGTTGAGACCGCATGTAGGTTATTTTTCAACATACTACCCTTTGAGGACCACACAGTTTTTCCAAAGATGGTTGCACCACTTAGTGTAGATGCTCTCAATAGCTGGACAATAAAGTCCTGAGTAACAGATGTGACACCGTCATTGATCCCAACCAAATGTTTTTTTCATGTTTGGAAGCAGATGGAAGTCAGATGGTGCCAAATCAGGAGAGTATGGTGAATGGTCAACCAGTTGCAACCCATAATTGTATAGCAGCAATGGCAGCCTCCAACCTGTGAGCTGGGGCATTGTCCTGAGTGAACAAGAATCTCTTTGTTAGCTTTCTTGGGTGTTTGAACTCAACAGCCTCATGTAACTGTCTCACAGAGCTGGCATAGTACTCGCCACTTATGGTTTGGCTCTTTGGAAGTTAGTCCATGAACACAGTGCCCTTTGCATCCAAAAAGCTGAGGCTATACCTTTCTTTCAAATGTAAAAGCCTTGGCCTTCTTTGGAGGGGGTGAGGAAGTACAGTGTTTCCCCTGCATGGATTTTTTTTCTTCATCTCAAGCTCAAAGGGAGGGGTCCAGCACCAAACCTGGGTTAGGAAACTTTTAATGAAACCAGCTTCGGAACACTTCAGTTCTCCCTTGAAATGACAAGTCTGGTGTGCTTTTAATCAAGGGTCAGGATATGCAGCACCTACAGAGGAGAAACCCCTGATTTATCAAGTTCTGCATGTCAACTGTTTTCAACAGTGTTCGTTCTCTAACAGATAGTCACTTGCCAATCATCCATCATCATGTGTTAAACACGATTATTGTTTTGCTCTTTGGTTTTTTTGCGTAGGTCATTCAAATTTGGGTCATGTCCAAGGCTCTATTAACGTCTCTCAAATTCAGCCACGCACTTTTACACTTTTGATAAAACTGGAGCGTTATACCCTAATGTAAGCAAGCATACTGGCATGGATGTTCTTGGGAGTCAAACATTCTTCTGCAAGTACTTGATGATGTCACAATGCCACGTTTTCCATCGAGAAGAATACTGTCTACTGCCAGCTTCCAACATCTTCTACAAAACACCAATTTTGGCATTACCTGTAAAAAAACAAACAACACAACACAATTAGTTATCAAAAGAGCTTAACTAAGTGAATGTGAAGTTTCAACATCTGGCATGGTCAACCCACAAATGTTTTAGGCCACTCTTGTAGCAATGAATGCAAAAGGCGCAATCTCACCTAGACGTTTGGGCCAACGCAGTCGAACGTATTTGTAAACGTCAGTGTCCACTAGCCCGCGTTAGCATCTGCTAGCCTCCGCTGGGCTCCGCCGTCCTCCGCTGATGAACGTCGACCGTGTCCAAAACTTTTCAACATGTTTAAAAATTCTCGGCATTTGCCGACGTACCTCTGGCTATGTTGGAGACCATTCGAGAAAGTTAATCTCCGCTACGACCAAGTTCCCTCTGTTTGCATCCTCTAGCCTCCGCTAGCCAAAGCTACTGGTGCGATCATCTCCGCTGGCTAACATGCTGCTTCGCGCTGCCTGCTCAGAATCACTGGACAGCAGTGTCGCCAACTGTGTCCAATAGAAAGTAGCTGAAGCCTGCTCAAAAAGTCGCTAAATGACGCTAAATTACATCATGCGCTGATTTGCATATTTATGACGTCATCACGTTACCTTCACATTCTGCCAAACTGTTCTCCTAACCTGTACTCAGTAGCCTACTCACATGGTCTACTGTATTTTAACACGGCCTAATTCAAAATGGAAGCACATGTGTAGATCATTCACTTTCACGTCTGTCACATCAGCCCACTCACGCACACAGTGACTGATGCTGCGTTCATGATGACGGTAAACTCGTAAAAACTCTTTCTGAAAAGCATGCGTTCACTTGATAAACTCAGAAAACGATATGGATGCACGCAGTAACATATTTGAGCTTTGTTGTTGTCTTTACAAGGAACACATTAATAAGTGAATACAGCTGATTGCTGTGAACGTCGACAAGATGGAAAATGTCTCAGATGATTGGATTTCTATTTGTCGTGGACTCAATGACAATATCAATTATTGCAGACGTCTCTGCAAAAACTATAATGCTGGCAACTTCACTAATATGCAAAGAATGAAAACACATCACTGACAAAAGTAAGTAATTTGTTAAAAGTAATTAAATGGCACCTGTAATATTACTGTTTCAGCAGTCATGACGGAGGACGCCATGATTGTAGTTCTTATGACATCAAGTCCGATAAATCGGAGCACTGAATTTCTGCCTGAGTTTCCAAGCAAAAAAATCCAACCCAACCACATGTTCAAACCGGTTTTTTAGGAGCTCTTAATTTCCGACTTTCCGACTTACCATGAACGTGGCATGAGCACAACGGAGACTGTCACTGTAGATGCAAAGCAGGAGAGATGCCTCGCTTCAGCCTCGTTCACGGGGCAGTATTGACGACAACGTTGTAGCTAAGGGTTGACAAAAAAGTCTCTAGATTTGTCACAAGCCGCTTTTTGGAAAAAAGGTCGCTAAAGGGGTCTGAAAAGTCGCTAGATCTAGTGACAAAGTTGCTAAGTTGGCAACACTGCTGGACAGTGGTGTGTCGAACCCCTCTCCTGCAAGTTGCCACGTTGGCAAAAGTCCCGCTTGTTCTAATGGAGCGTTGGCTAACGCCCGCCTCCGCTTGCACCATGTTGTGGAACGGCGTGCTGCGTTTGAGGTTCGCTACCAAACTCCGGTAACGTGATTTTTGCTGACATTTGGCCATTTTTCTCGACCTTTCCCTACGTTCACCAAACGCTGGGGTAAACGTTATAGTCAGATTGCTCCTTAAGTGCATGTTTAAGACATGACTTTTCATATCTCAATTACTGCCAACAGCTTGTCTGATATGCATGAGCATGAAGGTGATCCTGTTTAGAACAGAGTTACGCATCTGCGACGGTGTCTAAAGTAGCACTTTACCAGTTGTAAACTTCAGTAGAGGATTGGAGTAATATAGACAAATATCAAATTAATGCAGAAACAAATTGTGCTTAATCTTGCAGTTAAAAATCTATACTACACTGTATACTGTGGGCTCAAAAAGTACATGGTTTCGGTTTGATTCCATCAGGACATCTGTGCTGATACGTGAACTCAGCCTGATGAAGAATTGCTCGTTGCTCATAATGCTGTCTGCTCTGCTCCGCCTGCTGCCTATAGGTGACAGTGAGAATGCCCCACCCCCTTTCTCTGCTGCCTCCGCCTTTTCCCATGGCATTGCCTTCCCCCTTCCTGCTGCCAGCGAATCTGGTAAAGTTATGCCCCCTCCCCATCCATAGTTCTGCCCATCAGTTACCATCTTTGTGTGAATTTGCCTTTAGATTGGCTGAAATTTTATGTGTATTTCCCACATTGCATGTCTGTGTGTCCGTGTTTGCTGTGCAAGTTTGCCATCTGTTACCTTTTTGTTTTTATCTGAAGCATCGTTAAGTGCATGCAAAAAGCTGTGCACCCACTCTCATAGTGCTAGAAGCCAGATGTCACATGTCTCTTAAGTAGCTAACATTACTGGTGTTAAGTTCATTCATCCATAAACATTGGTGTAGTGTAATCTAATATTTCCGCCCTCCCAAGGTCATGGACAGACATTAATCTTATCCTCTCTTTTTGGGACAGTCACTGCAGTCAGACTGCAAGTGCCAGAAAAAAACGGCAATAAGGAAATACACAAGCATCAGCTAATTCATAGTCTCAAAGTGTTGGTGTCATCTAAGTTTTGTGCAGCTTTTCACAGTCTCACACTGTTAAAAAAAATTCCTTTGTTTTTACGGAAAAAAGTGGCAGCTGAGTTTGCTAGAAGAATTCTGTAAAAAATACAGTAAAAATATGCAAGTACCTTTACAGAACAACCTGCAAATTTTACGGTATAATGTTGTTGTAATTGACAAAACATTTACATTTTAAAACAGTAACAGCTTTTTTTTGCCGAATTAACATAATTATGCTGTTTTTAAATGAATTATATCTGTATTATTTAAATTCGGTTGTTACTTATTGTACATTGAATTCAATTCAATGAGATTTTGTTGTGCTGCCATTTTGCTCGGGGCCACCACAGCAGGTTTGGCATGGGATCCACATGTTGATCTGGTTTTTCAAACACAACTCCAACTGTATAAGGAGAACAGGGCTTAGGCAGCCTTGGGACATTTTGCTTGGGAGGTAAGCACGCTTACTGTTTGTGCCACTGTGCTGTTGCATCATAGGGATGACTCTGAAAATATAATGAATTGTATGTCATAATGCCATATTAATATATTCTTACTGTATTTGTGCAAAGTTTGTTAATATGAGGAGTTCTGAAAAAAAAATCCTGTCTGTTTAGAATTGAATAGGCTATATATCAATAGGATAAAACGGATTCTGCACTCCATTACATTTTCAGAGTAATTTCCATCACTTGACAGAATGG
>OMMV01223683.1:0-14551 GCA_900302635.1 Chatrabus melanurus | reverse complement strand
AATTCAAATCACAATAATTTGTTATTTATGAAAGGTATTGTCATATTGATTGCAAAAAAAATCTTTATAAATTATTAATATCAAATTTTCTTGAGGTTTTATATCCAGAATGAGATTCATTTTCTAAGGTTTTTGCAAATCTATGGCTGGAAAATGTCAGTAATTGCCACTTGAAGAATATCTTGCGCAAATTGCACAAAGTACCGTTTTTCATCATATTTATTTTTAAATTCAGAGAAGATAAACTACTGAAACTTTAAAGATGTGTATATAATAGCACCGTTGATAAGCTTTGCAAAAATCATTGTCCTAGGTATTATGGTTGTGGAATAAAGGGGCATCAAAAAGTGATGTAGACACCAAAATGCGCATTTTTGATGAAAACCGTCAAGTTTGGATGTGATTTTCTCAAATACTGCGGGGTTGTATGTGGAGAACATTTTGGTATAAGAATCTTCATGTATTTGGGCCTCAGAAAAACTTAACAAAAAGTAGTGCCCAGGATTTGGGAAGGAAACCCTATTTAGAAGCCTTTTTTCAGCTTCTGACTGTGGCCTACTTTGTTTGAGTAACGCAGCACTGTGTGCCTTCAGTATAGTTTTAAGTGAACTATCTCATACAGTTTCAAGTGGTTTTATGCTAAGCTACTTAATTGTTGTTCCTTAATAGTTGCTTTGATTTATTTAATGAAATTAAATAATTGAATTTGTATAGCACTTTCAAAAGCAATTGTTTAAAAAGTGCTTCGCAAATTCAACACAATACAAAAAGCAACATAAAACTATATTTTAAAACAGTCAAAAATAGGCACAGTATGCAGTAATAATAATCTACTTTTGGCTTCTCCCAATTTCAACTTGGGGTCTCCACAGCAGATCCCACATGGATCTGCATGTAGATTTGGCACAAGTTTTACGCCGGATGCCCTTTCTGACGCAACTCCACATTATCAAATTAAAATTCCAAACTTTAAAATACAACATATGTTTTACAACATTAAAACATTTAAAACACAAACTATGATGTAACGAATGTTTCAAAAACAATAATTAAGCTTCTATTCTCATTTTTATGGGAGCAGAGTAAAAATGATACATGTCGGGTTGCAAAAATAAAGCAATTTTCATAAAAAATTGCCTTGACCTTTACCTGAATCATGTGATATTGACCTCCAATTGTTTTGGAAACCTCATTATTGTATTCAGCACCCTGAAAAACCATAATATTGACAACAAGATCGATTTATTTTTTTACTGAGATATGACACTTAGCATTTTAGTTGATGTATATGGTGGCTTGGAAATATGCTCATTTAGATCCTTTAGGACATTTTTTTTTCCACTGGGAACATATAAATTCTTTACACAGATGTCCTCGGGATGCTTAAAATGGTTTTAGAATTTAGTTACGGGGGTGCATGGGAATCCATTTATCCTGCTAGACTAACAAGTCTGCTGGCTCTAGTTAAATCTGCACTAAATTAGAGAATATTAAACAGCGAATTGAGTATTTAAGAGATTATAACCCGTTTTTGGATATCTCCTTGATTGGATGTTGAGTGGCAGAAACATAGTGACCCGTTGGTTCTGTTTCTCCATGGAAACATTTTTAAGCTTTCACTTTTCATCACAGCTAAAATGAAGCAATGGAGTTAATCATCTTTATGGATGCATGGGTGTTGTAGTGTCAGTGTATCTATCAATTAACAGAAATACTGTCCACGGCTGCAGAAACCTCTTGCTGTGTCTCCTGTGTATGTTGCAATGGTGGGATGTTGTTTGTGGTGCTTTGAATGTTCTATCCTTCATCATTGGCCTCCCACCTGTGGATGATTTATTGCCTCTCTTGCTCTCTGAATCCTGTCTGTACTCCCTCGGTGCTCCTGTTTGCTCCTCCGTGTCCTATCTGGTTCTCTCAGGTTTAACCCCAGACACTCGGCCCAAGCTTGAGGGCTCAGTCAGGGCTCGGCCTGCACCAGAGCAACAACTCAACCTGAAGGGTGAGGAGGGTGAGTGTGTCTGTCTGCCTGTCCGCTTCCGCCTGTTTGTCTGTCTGTGTTCATGTTGAGCTCTAACACACAGGTTTAATTTAGTGGTGCAACCGGAGACCTCTGAGCACTGCCGGTTTTCTTGTCAAGAAAATAGAGGCCTCCATCTCTCTCTCTTTTTTTTGTTTTATTTTGTTTTGCTTTGCTTTTTTGTTTATCTGGTATCTTTGATTATATCCAGACACTATAACAGGGAGTAGTTTTATAGTATATGTCTGGATCTTCTGTCTCTGCAAACTGCTTGTGATGATTTAACACGGTGGAGAACCGTTCTTCTGTCTGGTCCTGGAGATAGAAGAACGGTTGGAGGTGGAGGGAACGGGGTTCTCTGAACCATGTGGTCCTGCTCTTGTTTCAGGCCGTGAGGTGCATGTGGTGATGAACACCAACGACCCAGACTATGAGCACATCTACTCCATTGAGGCCTACGATGAACCCTTTGAGGATTTTCCATTCTACGCCCCCTCTGCTAACCAGACTGATGGTATTATGGTCCATTGATCTTCACACTGTGCCAAACTCACATCTGAAACAAACTGTGCAATAAAGCAACACGGAGCACTGCCAAAGTCAAACCAGCCTCATGAATGTTTGGCAAATGAGCACAATTAGTACAGTGGATAACCATTTCAATTGTGCATTTTATGATACACGCAAGAAATTCTACCAAATTTAAAAATCCTCCAATCATATGGAAAAGTATGCCACATTATTTGTTTGATCATAAAGATTTCAAAAAGGTACAGTTTGGATTATCTATGACTGAATGTTATGGAGTTATGGGGTAAAACTAGCAAAAATGGTGACAAAGGTCAATTTCAGTTCTTACAGGGGTCAAAAGTTAAAATTGCTCCAATTTTGGTATAACGTTTTGCAAATTACTGGTTGAGCTAATGGGGTTTCAAAAAGGAAAAGTTTACACCATCTGTTATGCTTAGTTATCACGTTACGGGGTAACATATGTTATATGTCATAGTATCCAATGGACGTTGACCTTGTTTGACCATTACTTTCAGTCATAGATAGCCCAAACTATACCTTTTTAGAATATTTATGATCAGGCAAATAATATGGTATATGTTTCAATATGATTGAAGGATTTTTAAATTTTGACCCCTGTGTAATCCTTCATTGACCTCTCATGGTCCTCACAGGTCAAATCCAACTTGCCTCCACATCTGAAAATAAACCTTATGGTTAACACACACACACTCACGAACTCACTGGTCACTTCATTAGGTACACCTGTTCAACTGCCCATTAAAGCAAATACCTAATCAGCTAACCCAGTGCATGTAGACACGATCAAGAGGATGTTTCAAACCAAGTATCAGAATGGAGAAGAAACATGATTTCAATGACATGGTTGATGCCATACTGACTAGTTTGAGAATTTCAGAAACTGCTGACCTACTGGGATTTTAACCAAGCTGCCACCACCAGTGCAGGAAAATGAAGCCAACGCAGAAGTGTCAAAACGTGCAGTTCCTTGAATGGCCACTTGAGGCTGGCTTCAAAAGAAAGTCCATTCCCATAGATTCTCATTTTAAAATCTCCAACTTTACAAACATGTTTACAACCTGGTTTAAAAAACAGTTTTGCTCTCTGGAGCTAGTTTACCCAGTCAGCAGGGGGCAAATTTTTATATAACGCATGTGTTTAAGCTATTTTAAGCCATAAAGTTATGAATAATTAGGGCCGTAGTCACTTTGAGTGACAGCTAGTGTGGCAGGTCCAGCTGCGACCAGAGGCCTCTAGCAGTGGCCACTAGCTACTGTGGACTCAACCGTGTTTGTCCTTTCTGAGCATTTTATTACAAATATCTGAGATAATATGGCTTGCTGTGGATTTAATTGTACTAACACACCATCAAATAAGTTGGGGCTCCAGCATTTCCATTTAGTGAAATTTTAGTATTATTTAATTTGTATGTTACTGCTGTTGCCACTAATTAGCAGGTGCCATAAAACGGGGTGACAAGGGACTAAAATTGAAAACTATTTTTTTCCCCTTAAACCAATGAAATGTTTGCTAACTAAAGTAAATAAAAGTAATACAGTGTCTCACAATTTCCTTTGTAAATTCACTGGTTTAAGGGCAAAAGAAAACCATTTTCACTTTTGTCCCTTGTCACCCCAGTTTATGGTATCGTTAGCTTGGTGACATTAGCTACATTGACAGTGCCATAGTTATTGAGGCAAGATGCCTGCCAATCATAGTTTTTAATACCCACAGCCAAGTCACCCGTTATGAAAATCACTGCCCAGTCCACAACAATATGCTTGATATGTACTAGCTTGGTAACTACGAGGTAGGTGGATGTGCTCGGGCTTCATTCGTCCCACTCAGGTGACACTAGTCTTACCTGCACGCCACACCTTTACCTATTTATGGTTTGGAGTTAGGTGGAGTCAGGCACTGCCAAGATGCCCACAGCTAGAGTCACCCCATTTCAACTTCAAACCCGGGCTTCAGAAAACGTGTGCATGATGTCACGGAGGGTTTGTCCAGAATATATACAGTCTATGATTTTAAGGCACAACCATCTCTAGGATCTACAGAGAATATTCCAAAGAAGGCGGTTCTTTGGGCAAAAATGCCTTTTGATGGCAAAGGTCAGAGAAGAATGGCCAGACTGGTTCAAGCTGAGAACCAGAAGTAGCTGAAATAATCATTCGTTACAACCAAAGTATGCAGAAAAGCATCTCTGAATGCACAACACATCAAACCTTGAAGCAGATGGGCTACAGCAGCAGAAGACCACACCAGGTGCCACTCCTGCTCCAGTGGGCACGGGCTCACCAAAATTGGACAATGGAAGCTTGGAATATGTTGCCTGATCTAATGAGTCTCAATTTCTACTGCAACATTCAGATGGTCAGAATTTGGTCCTAAACAAAGCGAAGGCATGGATCCATCCTGCCTCGTAGTGGCGTAACAGTGAGACAATTGTGTGATGCTATCATGTAAAATGGACCAAAATCGCTGAAGAATGTTTCTAGTGCCTTGTTGAATCAGATAGCAAGGTGTACCTAATGAATTAGTCAGTGAGTGTACATTTCTGCACAGCCATTAGCACCACGTGTTGTTGTTTGACCAAAACCTTATTCTAGCCTTAATCGAAATGTTTCAGTGACCTAACCATATTCCCCAAAATTAATTAAATTAGTTTATTGCTTTGCTTAAATGTAATTTCAGTAGAAATCAGCAGAAAATAGCATGTCAAATTTGAGCTAATTTTATGAATTAGCCAATCAGTGCTGCAGAAGTGTGTTTCCTTTTATTTGTGTGTCCATGCCAGTCATGCTGTGCTTGTTTGTGACATTATGAGGCCGATATGGCTTTTTTTGTATTTCTCACACGGCCTGCTACGAGCGCACACCATCCTGAGTGACCTTTCATGTTGTTAGTGTAGATCTTTGATCTTTACCTTCCTGTTATCACATTAGTCTTTTTTTTTTCCTGTTTGCACTGAATGTGTCTCTCCTCCGTGCGTCTGTGCGTGCACATGTGTGTCTGTGGACAGGTGAGGCTGTCAGAGATGAATCTGAGAAAACTGTCAAACCAAACAAATCAGCCAGTGCTGATGCTGAAAGAGCAGCAAAAGTTAATGCTCAGAACGCAGACAGTGCTGCACCTATGAAAACACTCAAGTCCAAGTCAGTCAGGTTCAAGAGGAGAGTCAAAGGTGAAGGTAAACCAGCTCTTGTGCTGCAGTTTTGAGATTCATTAAAGGTTCATTGTGCCTGCCTGCTGTTTGGTCCTCTGTTGCCTAAATATGCGTTTTTACTTCTGAGCTTCTGCACTTTTGTATGAATTCTTATGGGTAAATCTCAACAGCTCACCATGTTTGCTGCACGTCAAAAGAAGCTCATGGCTTGAATTGACTGCTTTCTGTTGGGCAGCGAGCCATTAGACCTGTTCAAAGACTCCAACTGTCATTCTATGTGCTCGATGTGTAGGGAGGATTGAGGAGGAGAGGCTGAGGAGGGAAACTGTTTACATCCTGAAATGTGGCATTAGTGCAACTTTTCAAGATGGAAGGAAAAAAATATCATTCATAGCAACTTTAAGTATAAAGATGAACAGCAATAACCATCTCCAAACATTGGTTAAGATGCACAGAAGCGCAGAAGTAAAAACCTTTTGGTCTTTTTGTTTAAACACAAAGTCTAAGCATACCTATTGCACCCATTAACTCTGGACTGTCCCAAGCTATTTATGTGTGCGTACGGCGTGCTGTTAAAATAACAATGGGTTCATGTAGCACACCTATCTTGCAAAATAATAATTTTAAAAATCCCTGACTCCACACCTTTATCCTTATTACTGCCCAAATTTACTGTTCTGTATTCCAGGCCATGTTTCACCATGTTCTGTGCAAATCAGTTCATTAGTTTATGATTAATACCAAAAAACAAATCAACTAACAAACACACATGGGAGAAAACCTAACTCTCCTTGGTGGAGGTAAATTTGATATTCCAATTTATGAGTTGTCTGCCAAGTGTGGAGGATTACATGCAATAGTGCTTGTGGTGCAAAAAGGTATGCAGTGACCTTTGGAGGCTTGTATGACAAAAATAAGAAAAACACTTGCATGCCTTTTACAACAGTTATTGAAATTGTTGTAATTGCTCAGTTTTGGCTTTTTGTTTGTTTTTTGTTTTTTTGCTTTGCTTATCACTGTGTGCATCATTGCACACTGTTCACATCTGCATTTGTGTTGTGCAGCTCCCACGGAGTTGTGCCTGCTGCCCATGGAGGAGGGGAGCTGTGGACGGTACACTCTGCGCTGGTACTTTAACAGTCAGGTTCAGGCCTGCAGGCCCTTCATCTACAGCGGCTGCGAAGGAAACGACAATCGCTTCCTTCACCTGGAAGAGTGTGAGGAGGTCTGTCTTGGGGAGTCTGAAGGTACAGACAACCACACGCACAATTCCACTTGCCAGGAAACGGATTTTGAAATCATGTGAAATAACAATTGATCTGTCCTGCAGGTACTCATCCCTTCAAGACAGCGCGGTGATTGTGGACATTGCCTCCTCGATCACAGGAAAGCTAGATTCTAGAGTCTTTATTTTGTCAAAAGTCCATGATCATGTTATATTGTTGTTTATTTATTGTTTCGTTAAACCCAAAAAAAACATTACTCTAGGTGGAGAAAGGATACCAGAGGGTGTTATTGCTTCATGCTTTTCCAAATTATTTTGGTCTTTTCACAAAAAATAGCAAAAAATGGCTTTTTTTAGATGAAAAATACTTGAACCAAAGAAGCCAGATAACTTCTCTTTTTGTGCACTGGTGTAACAAATCCTTTTTAACTGCTTTTTTTTTTTCGCACTAGCACATCCAAGGAGAATTTTTATTGGCTTACTTTTTTCACCATAGCGGTGGTCCAAGGGTTAACGTTGACACAAAACTGTGGTGTTTTGCTGAATTTATCCAATAAATGTTCTACATTATTACAGATATTCATGTTTGCATACAAACAGTGGGCAAAATACTTGAAACACGATACAGTAAATACAACAACTCTCTTCAGTCAGTACTGTTTGGCTAAGTCACTGCTCATTTTTGAGGTTGGAGTTTGTATTTCATCCCAGTGTCCTCATTTTTTTTTTAAATTCTATATAATTCAGAATAAGTGTTCAATCTGAACATGAAGGCCCTAATATCTCATCATGCATAATAAACAGTTGATCTTAATTTCGGCAATTATCTAGCAATTATCTGCAATCTGAACTATAAGTGCTATAGCACCACCCCCTGTGTTTATATCTTACAAAGTCCAACATTTCCCAAAGCTTTTCAAGCCCTTTTTTTGAGCTCCGAGTGAGTCAGTTACATGGGTAGAAACGCTCCCTATCAGAGGCGTGGGGTCCCACAGTGACATCTTTCCAGAGTGACATTTTGCTTTTGCTAGTAGGTTCGGGATTGAATTCAATGTTGTGTGGGAGTAGCTGGTGCTTCAAACGTGCTCGTGGTGCAGTGCAGAAACTACAAGAGTAACCAGGACCATTTTTAGGCATCATATAAACTTTTTTCTGAGAGTGAAGTAGATTAATGACATTCACAAGAAAAATTCAATTTCAGTGTTAATGAAGATGAACAGAGTTAGACCGCTGATAAAGCTGACACCTCATTGTCATTCATCTTACTGTCACTTACTTTGAAGCGGCTTCTGTGGTGGGAAAAACCTGGGTTTAATGTGTCAATTCTTTGAAGCACAGCAGTCAAACACAAAAAAATGAACAAAAGTAGAAAAACAACACAAAATGCCACCTTTAAGAACAAATCCAAATCAATGCAGAGTCAACTCTGAGAGTCTTAAGAAAACTTTGGGTCTGACTCCAGTTTGTATTTCAATACTTTGCCCACTCCCTGTATTTACTGATCCTGTTACTGTCTGTACTACTTTGAACCAAATGTCGCACATAACATGGACTAGTGAAGTGGCTAAGCTGTGGTTTCTGGAAGTATATGGATTTGTCGTGTGCATCTCTCTGTACACATTTATAAAATAATAATGTCAATGCTTATCATCATAAATGCATGATGGATTCATGGCAAATTATCTATTATTGTGATCAGTTATAAATATTTAAAATCTCTGCAGCAAATTATTATGAGTATAATGTTATTTTAATAAGGGACAGTTTGTTTTTTTTGTTTGGATCTCTTGTCAGTTGGAATCACCAAAGTCCAAAATGTTTAAATCTCACACAAAAGGCCTTTAAAACACTTTACCAGAGAAACAATGTTTGTGTTTCACTTAATGTGGCTGTCACTACTACAACACCCATAACTCTCAGCAGCCGTTGTTATGTTTCCTCAGAAGTCGGAAGTCACGACTGGGCATGACGCCACACCTGAGTTAAATGCATTCCAGTTTCCACACAGCACCACAAGTCGGAAAATTAGCTGGACACCTCCAAGAAAGACATAGTTGCTCTTTTGGAGTATAGAGAGCTACAAAAATATGCAATCCACCAAAGAGACCTCATGGAAGAGGACAGGATGTTAGTGTTTCAATTTACTGCTCAGTTTGTAGCACTGTGTAGCCTGTCAATTGATTATGTTTACACAGACAGCAATAATCCAATTATTGACCTTATTCTAAATAAGGCCATATTTAGATTATGGTGTTTACATGAGTTGTTTAAAGAATATTCCATTCATATTCCCGTTTACATGTTACAGAGTATAGTCTGATTAATGACACAGCCACATTACATCCCCTATGGTTTATGTGTCAAAAAAAAGCTATGAAAAATCCAATGAGACACCATAGTCTGATTAAGGTGTTTACATGTCTACAAAACACTTCAATAATCAAGACTAAGATCATGTTCCATGTCTTTATCAGATTATTGCTTGATCTGATTATGACCTCATTCAGGTTAAGGCATTCAGAAAATTCTGTTTTATTCAGATTTTTGTCTTAATCAGGTTAATATCACAATATTACTTTCCATGTAAACGCAGCTATTATTGTTGTTAGCAACATCTATCATCTTAGCCAATATTAGCAGCACCAGTTGATAAACAACACGTTACACGGTATTTCACACATAAAAACACTGTAGCAACATGGCCACAGACAGCAGTAGAACAGTACTGTGTGTACGACTTATTAAATTGGACACAAAAAAGACAGAAATCCTAAAATAAAATAAAAAACAGTAAAAACTACAGCTTTCGCTACTATTGATGCTCGGAGCAGCCATCTTGGTTTGTGAATTTGGGGTACGTGGTGTTGGAACGAGTTGATGAGTTGGAATTGCGACTTCAGAGGGTGTTCCAGTTTAAACTTCCTACTGTAAGTGGGGAATTACAGCCTCTGAGTGCAACTTGAACGCAACATTATGGCCAAACGGAAGCATACATCAGGTTGTCCTGGCAACCGTAAACAAAACACTTGAGGTTCTGTATTCATACAAATTTGAGTCAGAATTTGAACGTGAATTGAGCTAACACGCTGGATGTATTATGCATGAAGTGTGATCTTGAGTTACGTCTCTGCAGGATTTTGAAGTGTCGAGTGTCATCCTGAAAGGCTGGAGTCGTTCTTTTCTTAAATATTTAAGCTCAAAGGTTTGTGTCTTTGAGGATTTCTCAGTGTAGACTGAAAAACAGGAACAGGTTATTGTTTGTTTATTTAGTGATGATTCACTTGCGAGCACATTTTGTCTCTGCCAGCATCGGTGGCTTTTCAAGCACCCGTCATGTAATATTGTAGAAAACAAAGATGACATTTACCTCCAGAACCCTGAAGGCCCACATAACTTCACTACTCTATGATGTTACAATAACTACACTCTATATACACAAATGGTGGATGGATGTCATATGAAGAACCAAGCACAATATACTGCCAATATTTTGTACATAATGTTTTTAGTATTTGGGGGAAGTTGTGTTTATTATCACAGTTGCATGTTTAACTGCCAGAAAAAGGTGCTATTTTTATACTGTGTATTGAAGATGGAATTTTGTGTTTTGTGCTGTATAAACAATTCTGTTTCTATAGTATTAAGGGACATTTTAAGAAGCATTTCTAATAAACCAGATAAGTAAATACAAACTGTCTACTGTCTCATTTTGCCTACTAACATTTAGTGGTTAAGCAAGCCTGCATCATCGCATCTTAAAAACAGATATATGGTGTGTATGGTGTGCTGTAGGGCTGTCCGGGGCCACGTCGGGGCACCTTCTCCTGGAGTGGCTGGTCTCTGGTTCCTGTGGTCATCTATCGCCTTCTGGTAGTGCACGGAACTGGTCCTGTTGCAGTGCAGCTCCTCTCCCACAGAGGTGGGGGATGCTCTGTGTCACGAACCAGGCTGAACCCCTTTGCAGTGAACAACAATGTTAAGTGATGTTAAGTAGAGTTTATTTAAAGTCATAAACAGGTTTGGGTCAAAACACAGTTGTGTAGTCGAAACAAAAGGCTGAGTGTCCCATTTAACAGGCGTTACACAACAAAGAGTCCAGGCTAGGGTTTGGTACACAGCAAAACAGGATATTTAGCAACAGTCTTTCCAATGGCAGAGCAGGATGGATAACCAGGAAGCAAGCAGCTGATGAGTAACAGAAGCAGTCCAAAATACCAACAGTGTCCAAAAGACATTAGGCAAACTCAGGGTCAGGATATGTAGCAAAGGTCAAAACACATAAATCACTGGAGCACTAGTGTAATCACTAGGAACACTGGGAACATGAGGAAAACTCGAGAAAGTGGGATGGAACCACAATGATCTGGCAGGGGACACACGAAATGAGACACCTTTTAAAGTTGATCTGTTTTACAAGAAAACAGAACTAATCTAGGCTTGCGTCTCCCAAGTGCCTTCTTTCAAACTTTAGCTGAAATTCTTTTGATGGAAATGACATGTTCAGTTAACAAAGGAGAAATCCAGAAGTTGTGTTTGCGTGTGAGAGATCAAGATGTTTTAATTTCATCATCATCATATTTTATTAATGAGCAGATTTTCTGCTTGTTGGCAATGACTCCTCCTCCCTTGTTTTTTTTCCATGCTGTGTACCTTCGGTTGATTTCCCCTGATGGGAGACAGGCTGACTCTGTCTACACTTCACCACACTTCAGCACGCTCAACACAGCTTCATCATTCTCATGCTTTACCTGACTTCATTTCAGAAGCTTCCTCAGTCACCATCTTATCGTACAGCAGGAGATGAATGTGCCAGCAGAGGCTGCGTGACAGCTTGAACAAAGCGTGCACACTGTGACAAAGACCAGATCGTGTCACGCCGTCAGTGATTATACACACAAAAAGGTGCAAAACGCTTCAAATTGATCATGTGATGGAGAAAAACTCTTCTGCTGATTTGTTTTAAAGCAGAAACTCATCTGCATTGTGCATATGGAGGCAAAATCAATGTTTGAAAGAATAAAGCCAAAATTACCTATGGTGTTTAAGTAGAAAGGCCCTTTCTCACTTTCACGGACATGCATTCTAGCAGGTCACGCTTTGAAACTTTGTCCATACCTGGGTCTGGGACAGTGTCCGTGATGAGCCGGGATATTGCACCATTGTGTAGTGTGGTCTGTAACTTTCTGGAAAGTTACTGCTGTCTGCCATCTTGAATGAAAAGTGCTATGTAACTGAGAACTTATGATGCAAACTTTAAGCTCATGGTGATAAATGCAGCAGAGTCATCATAAAACTCTCAAGCAGCCAAGAAATGCGATATGACACTGTAATAATAGAAGATAGCGAACCCAAAAAGATCATCTTAAAAATGCTAACAATCAGAGAAAAGCTTACTGGGGTGATAAAAGCAGCCATCTCCAAGAGAGACTGACAGGCGAGTTCATCAGTACACGGTTGAAAAAAGAAATGAGGAGCTGCCATAAAGTGTGCTTTATTTTAGCATTACTTTCAAATAAAAGCACTTTCTTTATTTAAAAATAGAAGATTTGGTCTTCAGAAAGTCTTTCCAAAAATATCTCTTCAAAAAGGACTGTTTTCTTATGAGGGTCATCTTATATTCGGAACAACACGGTGTAGAGTAAAATGAAGCAAATATAGATGATGAGTTTTACAAATAAATGCAGGGACTATATACAAGTTCAGTTAGACAAGGTAAGGCAAATGTATTTATATAGCTCTAATGATTAGTAATAAGGTCAAAGCACTTTTAATTTAAGATGCATTCAAAACCAACATAAATGAAATCACAGAAAATACACAAAATAATCAACATGCACAAGGAGCTTTGAGCAAAAACTTGCATAAGCATTTCTAATGTTAACTGATGCCATTGTTGATCACTGAGCCCAGCGGTAGATCACTGAGTTAAAGGTGACACCATTTCTCCAAACTCCACCACAATAAATGCTTTACCATGAGGTGCAGGATTGCATGTCTGTGCAACATTTTCAGATAAATACAGTGGAGGGTTTTGGCAAATGCTCACTGGCAAATGCTCGTATTTGATCATGGCTTTTCTATTAGAAAAACATTCAATGTCCTAAAAAAAAATACTGTCGCATTCTCAGATTTACACATGACACAGGTGTGGAAAGTGTGTGTACATTTGTGTGTACACGAAAGGTTTGTGTTTAGAAGACTTTTTGTGAACTTTGATCTCTCTGAAACACGGTAAGCTTTAATCACTTTACTAATTTAATATTCACAGTCTGCTACCGCTGGGGCCTCTGAGTGCACACACACACACACACACATTTTATGACTCAAAGCAGTCCTTCGCAGACTTATGCTAATGTGCGTGAGCGTTGAATACAACTGAATTATAATTTAATATGAACTAAGTGCCCCTCTAATCACATTTATGCACACAACTATAACTGTGGGAGCAATGACATAAAAGTTTAACACAAGATACTGTTGAGATTTAAAGTCACACTGAAGCAAAAAGGTACTTTTGAAGCTTTTTTTCTTGTTTGTATGTAGAAATGTGTTGCGATTAATTGGGATTTGTCAAGTATGCATTTTTCATAATGAATTATTGTATTATACTTAAACATCCCTCTCTCTTTTCTTTATAGTTTAGTAAAAATATGACAAAATGGTGACAGTTGGAAAAATCAATAAAATAAAATATCCCAGATGAGATCTCAAGCTCTCTCCTTCTCTCTCCCTCTCGTTGGCAGTGGTTCACTCTCAGATTTACTCCATCAGTTGGCCTTTTCTGGTCGAGTTCTGCTGTCCTTTGCAGTTCATTCCTCCAGGTGTTCTCCAGATTGAGGCACCCTGAAAATCCCCCAACCCCTCCACCAATCCATATAGAAACTGGTTAATTGAATAATTGCTGGTGAAGGCTTGTCTGGCTATCACCAGACTAAGTTCAATCTATGAACTTAGTCTGGGGAGTCTGCGCTGTATTACTACTGGACAAGAGGCATGGCTCTGTACGCAATTGGATAGTCCTTTAACCAATCAGACCAACAATGCGGGTGACGTACTTTGCAGAGTGACGCGAAAACGTGTCAACAAACGTGCTATCATCGCCAGTGACCGGTTCCAAAAGCAGCAATGGAATCTAGCGATTTTTGAGAAATATCGGAGCACAATATAATTTTACACAACAGTCTAACACAACTGTATTTCCAAACCAGTAACATGAGTGCTCACAAACGCTGCTTGCCGTCCAGTGTTGCCAGATGCCAGCAAGGTTTTCCAGCCCAAAACCTCGTCAAAAATGCACAAAAAAAACACCCAAATTTTTTTTGCCTTGTTTCTCATTTAAACACATTGAAATCATTAACAAGCTTTAAAATTACTTAGCCTATCCGATTTCAGAAACAATATTCAATCAAATGAATGTAAAAGTAGGCTAACCGCCCAAATTTGCCCGGAAACCGTCCAATCTGGCAACCCTGTTGCCGTCGCTTTTCTAACGTCATTGTGGTTAGGTTAAACCCGCCAATAGCACGCCAGGTGCATATAGCCAGTTTGTGATTGGATCCAGAGATTTTGGGTCCCAGGGTTTCCAGACCCTGCTGCAGGGCGCAATCAA
>OMMV01223681.1:0-10857 GCA_900302635.1 Chatrabus melanurus | reverse complement strand
CTTAAGATAGAGACTTGATGTTTGGCTCTTATGAAAGTTATTTGAAAGGACTTTTATGATGTTAATTTGGTTGCTATGGTAACCATGGTTGCTAGAGAAACATTCTTTTTTTAATATCTCAGGAACTACTTATGATAGAGAGTTGATGTTTGGCTCATATGAAAGGCCTTCCAGGCAATGTTGATTTGGTTACTAGGGTAAACAATGGTTGCTAGGGAAACATTTTTTTTATTTTGATATCTCAGGAACTACCTATGATAGACACTTGATGTTTTGCTCATATGAACGTTATTGTATATTGACTAAGTAATAATAAAATGATTGTTTTGTTTCTGTGAAAAAAGGTTGATTAGTGTTTCTTCCACCCTGGGACATCCCACCTGCGGGGCATTACGCACTGCTTCTAGTTTATTTTCAGGTTCCCATTGGTCTAGAAAAAAGGAGGCGGGGGATGTTCCCATCTCTGATGGGTTCTTGTTTAAAATAAAATTTTTCATTACAACTAATTCCTCGAGTGATGCATTACACTCTTAGAGATAAAAACTTAATTGTAGCTCATATCAGTCAGGCGCTGATTGTTGAGGCTGTTTCAACACACTGTGCAACATGGATTTATTTAATTTAGGTAAGACCCCAAATTTGATGTGTGCAGACTGTACGATGTAGCACAGAGTCGTGGGAAACACTCAGAATGAGACATCATCACGCCATCCCGACAACGGAAGAAGAAGCTCGTCACAATAGAGATGACAAAGCTCATTTATGATAGCAGATTGGACAGACTATATGTTTCTGTGAGGGTGACTGCTTTAATCAACTGTTTAGAAACAAATTCCCTGCATGCTTTTTTTTAAAATGAAAAGAGTGGGATGAAGTGCTTTTGCTCTGCATTTTGCCTGCGCTTTTATACCAGAAAAAAAAGAAAAGAAGGAAAACCCCCCAACTATGCACAAAGGCTATATTGCATCATTTCATGCTGGATTTTGAGATGTGGGTCATAGCATTTCAAACACTGTCTGATATTTTTCCCAGGCTGTCTTTGTTTGCAAGTGTTTGACAACGGCCGTTAAACCTGTAACACAGTGCGACGCGAGACCACCGTTTCAGAGCCACGAGCAAAGATAACGCATTTCTTTCACAATGCTGAGCTTTTATCTGGAACAGCAGAAAATCACAGTGTATACCGGGTCTAACCGCTCAATCACAGCACCTCTCATATAATGAATCTTAAAGAGTTCTCCACCTGGCACAAAGCAGTGCACAGTGTAGTGCAAGTGCTGTTGCAAGTGTCCACCCGACAACTAATGGTTTTCGCGCACACGTCCTCTAAGTCAGGAGTCCATTTGCACTCGTGGGCGTGTTCGTCTAAACATGAGGTGTGGTCAGCTGCATAGCTGCTGCCTTTTCTTAGGCCACGGACCAGCAAAAACCTTGTCTAAAGTCAAGCACAGTGCATTTGTGGTATTTAAAGACTGCAATATTCAGGTGCACCTTACATAAGCAGGTTCGCACACGTACCCGCTGCTTGCCAGCACAAACATATGGCAGCATTCACAGGTGTAACAGTTTATCTTCCCTCCCCGGGGGTATCTTCTCACAATGATAGCTTCCCCCAGTATCCAGGGGGAACCCGCAGAGAAGTTCAATCTGCTCACTCACTCTCTCACACATGCACACACAAAACATCTTGTTCAGGCAGTGCATATGATAATTAATATGACATCTTGCAGCTACATTCAAAGCTGTTGCGCCTCACTAGTGTGCACATGCACATTTGGCATCTCCCCTCCCCCCCAACACACACAGCGGTTCCAGCATACGTCATTGACAGCACACATTGTCATAGTACATCCTAGAACATACACAATGTGACGATATGGATGCAGGAACACAGTAAAGACTGGTGGGAGAGGAGGGGGGGGGGGCCTTCACAAACCTACAAAGGCCATGTCAAAATTTAGATTTGATTTGCAGATGACTGCAATCAGTGTAATTCAGAAGAGACACGCAGCGCGCCATGTACCTTCTGCACTGCACAGCTTAAGGAGGGTTGCAGGTGCCACTCTGATTGGTTTATTTCACGTTATGCCCAAAACATGCCCATGACCAATTACATGACTTCATCCAACCCCTTTGCGACCTGGGCCGGAGATTGTGCTCAGATTTCACCCTGCATAAATATCAAAAATTAGTTGGGCACACCCCAAATAGACTTCGACCGTGTGCCGGAGATTGTCAAGCCTTGGCCCCTAAGAGTTTACAGCAACCATACTTGTTGGTTTTCTAGAAGTTTTGCCCCTCATCCAAGTGTCTTTTCAGATTTCGTTGTACATACAACGAAATCTGTCCTCTGCATTTAATCCATCCTAATTACAGTTAGACACAATCCAACCACGAGGAGCAGTGGGCAGCCACAGTCCGGCACCCGGGGACCAACTCCAGATGTAGAGACGCTGCCTTGGTCAAGGGCAGAGAAAGGAGCAGACCCTAATGTGCATGTTTTTGATGGTGGGAGGAAACCCACGCAGACCCGCTTACTCCGATTAAGGGTCACGGGGGAGTCTATCCCAGCAGTCATTGGGCGCGAGGCGGGGTACACCCTGGACAGGCCGCCAGTCCATCGCAGGGCCACATATAGACAGACAAACACACATTCACACTCTCACCTACGGTCAATTTAGAGTCACCATTTCACCTAACCTGCATGTTTTTGGAAGTGGGAGGAAGCCGGAGCACCCGGAGGGAACCCACGCAAACACGGGGAGAACATGGAAACTCCACACAGAAAGGACCAGGTCGGAAGCAACAGTGGCAGCAGTGCTAACCACTGAGCCACCGTGCTGCCCTCTTGACCAGATTGTTTCATAAAATCTTGGAAAGTGAGAGGATGCCTGATGAGTGTGGAAGAAGTGTACTGGTTACGATTTTTAAGAACAAGGGTAGAGCTGCAGTAACTACAGAGGCATAAAGTTGATCAGCCACAGCATGAAGTTATGGGACAGAGTAGTGGAAGCTCAGCTTAGAAAAGAGGTGAAGATCTGCGAGCGGCAGTATGGTTTCATGCCGAGAAAGAACACTACAGATGCTATGTTTGCTCTGAGAGTGCTGATGAAATATAGGGAAGGCCAGAAGGAATCGCATTGTGTGTTTGTGGAGAGAAAGCTTATGACAGGATGGAACACTTTGTCTTCAGTTATTAAAACTGGAGACAAATTAAAAAATGGCGAATACAGTTTTCCTCCTGTCTGTGCATGTTTCCATGGACGTTCTGCCATATCTCAAGAACCACTCGTCATACGCTCTTAATTGTTGTGTCAAATTTGCAAGATACAAGTGTCCATAGGTTTTCATGGAACCCTTTGTATGAAACTGAAGTGTTACCATGGTAACGGCCAAAACCAACAAAATCCACCCAAAGCTCTGATGTCAGGAATCAGTGAGGCTAGAGAACAGGTCTTGAGCTTAAATTACTCAGTGACTCCAAGTTTCTACTTGCTCCAATTAAACCTTTCACCTCAGCGATCATGTGACCCCTCACTGCATTTCTGTTACGAGTTATTTAAGAGTTAAACTTAACAGGTCACAGTGGAATACCTCATTTTCAAGTTATGGTTGTGTAATTCAGAAGGCAAATGTTTTTTTGTATGCTGTAAATTATTTGACACCAAATCAAGACAAAACAAACTGTCCAAAAATCTGCTTAGGGGCAGCTTCCGACGGAGCAAGTCAAGCTCCATTGGAAACATTTATGTGGTTTCATTTTTTTTTTTATCTCTTAAATTCAATGAGATTTCATATTTTAAATCTTAAAAAAAGTACTTTCAGTAATTTACCAAAGGATACCAGCCGTAACCCACAGAAAGTCTATCCAAAGGTGTAATTTTACATTTTTTCTACACTAACACCTGTTAAATGTAGCAAGACAAACTTCGTCCTACGCGATAAAATAAGTGATCATACGCTGGATTTTAGAAGAAAACACTGCCGAGAGAGATTGAAACTTTCATCCTGCGCAAATATTTTTGAAAGCCTTTTCGGCAGCGGCACGGTAAACGACATGAAATTTCTCTCAACAAAAGCGTCTGCGCTCCAGTTTGATTTATGACTTCACTTCTAATCTGTTACAAAACATGTGCAAGTGAAGGCAAAGAGCCATGTAGCCGTCCAGAAACATGATCGCCTGAACTCATCACAGCGGGGAAAAGCTGACACGGTGAAGCGGGTGGCGAGGACAGCGCGATGTGTTCAGGCACGTAGATTCACTCTTTGTCGACCTGCGTTGTTTTTTTTGTTTTTTTTAAAGTTGTCAGGTTGGTGAATGGTGTCTATTGAAGAGGGCTCAGGTGTGACTGTGAGTGTGAGTGTGTCTGCGAGTGCTATCATCACACAGTTACAAGTGTGTGTGTGTGTGTGTCAGATACTAGACTA
The DNA here is from genome assembly GCA_900302635.1 of Chatrabus melanurus. Lineage (NCBI taxonomy): Eukaryota > Metazoa > Chordata > Actinopteri > Batrachoidiformes > Batrachoididae > Chatrabus > Chatrabus melanurus. The sequence continues at coordinate 6,429 of OMMV01223681.1, read as the reverse complement.
TTGTATGGACCCAATACCTGATCCTGCTCTGCGCTCCGGTAGGATTTAAAGTTGTTTCCTGTCTTTTAAAGTCCACTTGGACAGAAATAGCCGCCCCGAGGCAGACTAAGCTGTCAGGGTGTCGCACGCCAACAGGGAAAAGACCAAATCAGAATCAACTCTGCCTTATTTGCACGTTACACTCTTCCTGCAGTAACTCTACATGTATCTGTTGTAGCTGTATTTAAATAAGGTGCGAATGCTTGTGCGAGCTCGCTCTCTCTCTCTCTCTCTCTCTCTCTCTCTCTCTCTCGCTCTCTCTCTCTGTGTATGGCTTCAGGCTGTACAAATGAGGCCCGCCACTTCAGAGAGCTAAAGAAAACTGTTGTGATGTCAGTGATAAGTATTCAGCAGTGCATTCCCACAGTGTGCCCCCCCGCCCTCCAGTCTCTCCATCTTCATCTTCATCTTTCTGCGTGCGAGAGACTCTTCTCACTTAATCTGATCCAGATTTCACACTTTGTCACTGAGGATTTCACTCTTGTACCTTTGGTGCTGTAAATGTAATCCCCTCCAGGCAAGACAAGACCTGAACTGAATGATTTCACTGCAAAGCTATTAGTCTTTCTGATCAGTGAAAAAAAACAAAAAAAACAGTTTGAAGTTGGAAAAACATACAAGATGACTAAAGTCTTTTGTTTACCAAAAAAAAGTAACCAAACGTTTTTCAAAATATTAAAGATATGAATAGATTTTTGTATCAATCCAAGCGATAAGCCAAAATGCTGCACGTTGATCCATTATGGTCAATTAAAAACACTTCTTTCTTAACCTTGAAAGGCCAATTGTTCTTATTAATTATTTATTTATTTTCATCATGAAAGTGATAAGTGCTTGTAAGATCATTTAGTGTGCACTGGTTCATATTAAGATTAGAAATGGCGCAATAGACATTTAATAAATTATTTTAACACTTTTAAAATAATTTGACGATCAAATGAGCACTTGTAGGGAAGGACGGCAACCTGAAACTTTTGTAGTTTCTTTTGTTTTCTCATTGTCAACAATTTTTCTGCAGTTTTCAGTACAAAATTGACTAAAATGCCATATTTGTGAAGTCATGACATCAATTCTTATATTCATACAAGACTAGGATATAGTCAGGTTCACTATATCAATAAAAGCGCTTTTGTTCAAAGTTTATGGAGATTAGCAACCCAGCACATTTTTGAAACTCTTGTAACATGAGGAATATAAAAATCAATGTTTACATCAAGATTTCTTAATATCTCAACCTCTTTTTGACATAGAACTCCATTCAAAGGAGTAAACCTATATTTTTGGGCCCAAGGAATTCAAAAGGAATATCAAAATGCACTTTAAAAAAAGAAAGAACCATCACCACATAAACCACCACCACCAAGTTATACTTGTACTAGTTGTGTTAGTATATGACTGGAAATGTTGAAACAAAATTCAACACATTTGACCGAGATTTTTGCTGTTGATAATCGGCTGAAAATAGATCGTGTCAGGAAAACGCTTGTTTCTATATCTTCTGTACTGTAAATTACAAACCACCACCGTATATAGTATACTATTTACCAGCACCAAGTTAATCATCTACTGCATCTACCTGTGTTAATTCAATTCAATTCAATTTATTTATATAGCGTCAAATCACAACATAGTTGCCCCAAGGCGCTTCACAAGGGTAAGGTCTAACCTTAACCCACTTAGTATTTCAATGAAACACAACTTCACCTTCGTAGCAATATTTTTGCCTCTGATGTTTGAAAATGGCTCAAAATTAAGGATATATCAAGAATAGCAATTTTTTTAATTTAAAAAAAGCCATAGGTGGATTCCTGGGGTCTAAAAACAGCACTTTAAATGAATTCTCTCAATAGAGGCGATTCCAAATTCCGAAGTGATTAAATTTATTACACTAAAGAATCATGATTGTTGTCCGCTGTCTTGAAATCTGTGGATGTCGACACCGGAAGTGGGAAATTGGCCATACGTGCGCCACCTCGGGTCGCCCGCGGAATTAGGAATCGCCTCTATTAGTACCACAGATATCTGGAAATTCTTATTTTATGGTGGCCATTTTGGATTTTCAAAATGGCCGCCATTTGGGCATCTGCGCAAATGTAAACATTGGTTTTCAGATTCCTGGCGTTATAAGCTTTCCAAAAATGTGCTGCTTTGCTAATCCCCATAAAATCCGAGCAAAAATACATCGTGAACCTGATTAATATGCTAACATTATCAGGCCAATAATGTGTGTAATGTTGTGCTGCAACCGCAATGGAAAAGTATTTAATAACAAAATAACTCATTCACTGGGCAGCAGCCTGACGACATCCCATGAATACATCATAACAGAATACATTATTTGTTTGGAAACCAGCTTAACCGGCACATTTGTAGTAATAGGGCTTTGCGAGTTAGCTAGCTAAAGTGGCCATTACTAAGATAATACGTCTTGAGAGCAAGCTAGCTAGCTAGCATGGCCATTACCAAGATAATAAATTAATTATGTGAAGAGAATGCATTTGTAGTATCCATTAAACTCGTATCACTGTCTATAAACCGTACTGATCTGTTTTGGGCTAGTTTATACTTTGGAGGGACAGAATTTCAGATGAGGTCACGTGGTGTATTTAGCTAATATGATGGCGCTAATTTGGACATGCTAGTGTCAATACCAGTTTTCTTCTTTCTTGTTAATCTATAGGGAGTAGAAGAAGACTAAATCCGCAACAGGGTCTGAGGAGCTTATCCCCGGATACCGGAGCATAAAGCGGATGAGTGTCTACGACTCAGTCGATCTATTGCAGGTTACTTCCCAGCCGTGGCCAGTACCCGTTTCCAGCTGGGCGGACTGGGATGATGCATATGAATTGTCTTGTCCAAGGACACAGACATGTAGCTGGAAACACACCCCAAGAATCGAACCTTGGTCAATATATTGGTAGTCCACCTCCTATCCCACAGAGCCACCTGCTCTGCTGAATAAAATGGGAGGAGGCAAAAATGGACTCACCTTACAATGTCTGGCCTGTAGGTGGCACTAAATTCTGCATTAGCTGCCCGTGTACCTGATGATGGCAGCAGCATTCCTGTGTGTATGAAGGCCTTTGGACCACAGCTGCCACTGATAGAGATCGAGCGGATGGAGGTCCCGCACAGACACTCGTTTATTCAAAACGCACGGTGAGAGTCAGGAAGTTTTGTAGCGTTTTTGAGGAAGATGGTTTATGAGCAAAGACGGGCAGTGACGATTCGTGCCGGCTTCGACACAAACGCACAAACACGCACGTGAAAGCAGGCAGGCTGTTGGCTTTAAAGGAGGCTCGGTCACGCCGAGTGATGTCAGCACGCCTGCGGAAAGATTCCTGTCACAAACCACGAGGTCCTTATCACACGCACAAAGAAAAATTGTGCGTCGAGTCGCCTTGCCAGTTATGCCATGCTATGAATACACAACTGCGTACTGACTTTCCTCTTTTTTGTTTCACATGCACACACACACACACACACTTGGCAGGATGGCCAGGAAGAAAAAGGGGCCGAAAGACAACACCGAGATTAGGAGGCTTTTGTCACGGCTCTGTGGCGGACTTTAAAGGCCTTGGCTCCCTTCCCCTCTGCCAGATTTCTTTCTTTTTTCACCCCGTCTGTCCACATCCCTCTCTTTTCACGGAGGAAGGTAAACATTCAGCACAGAAAGGAGGAGGAAGGGAGGGAACGGCGGTATGAGGATGGAAGCCGCCTGTTGCCCCCTTTTAGCCTCTTTTTGTGTTTCTGTTTTCCCAGTTTTAATGGCAGCTTTGTGGCTGTGTGGAGGATGAGCTGAGGTATGCAAACAGAGCAGCCAGGTGTTTTTCCCATCTGTGTGTGTGTGATGCATGCGTTTATATCCGTGCATGTGTGTACAACCTGCAGGGGCACAGCCAGAGGGGGGTGCCGATGCATGCTTCAGCATCACCCCTCCAATTTACAAAAAAAAAAAAAAAAAATCAGTGATTGAGGTGTTTGTATTTTTAATCTGCCCCCTGGTGGATGAACATTTTAATCCTTTTGCTGTCAGCAAAGTACGCAGGCAAATGTGTGAATCATGACAATAAGTACTTGAAGGGCTAGGATGCAGTTGATGGTTGACTTCTGGTGCATGAAACCAGACTGCTATGGTTACTGAGCAGCAAGCAGCTGGCACTGACTAATTGAGAATGACCGACACGGCGAGCAGCGTAATAACCCTGTAGTTGTTGTAATCCAGGTGACCACACTTTCCCTTCTAGAGAGGGACAACAAGTCCTTTCTTCTAGTCTGTTGAGATGATACCTGCCTCCCAAATGCAAGCAAAGATTGCTTGCAACACCAGGAGAGCAGCAACTCCACCCGCCTGAAGAAGTTCCTCCCCGATATCATCGATCCCTGCAGCTTTATGTACCCTCAGATGTTTGACCGTCTTTACAAACGCAATGACACTTGTGGTTCAGAGCTGACTGAAGGATCAGTCACTTAGATTCCCATGTTCAGCGGTGCCGCTGTGGACAGTGAAACCATGATCCAGCAACTCATAGCCTCCGACTTTTTGCAAACTCAAGGAGCATTGAACCGTCTTTTACCATGGTTATCAGCTCCATGGGGACGGATACAGTCCTCTTAAGGCTGGTATCTCATCGAGAGAGGGCTGTTTGGCGACTGTGATGACTGAATTTTTAGACGACTGCTACACGAATTTGGCCATGTTTTTGGTGACATTGGGGCGACATATTTGCCACTTTTTGACGGCCGTTTAATGAATTAGATGACCGCTGGGCGTCTTGTTGAAGAATATTTGATGAATATTCGCTAAGCAGCCATATGTCTGTCGTCTTCAACTCTTTAATTAGTGACTAACGACTGGCGACCGCATTTCAGCCATGATCCAACCTTGTAGCAAATGAAGCGAACCAGGCAACTGAAACAGACTGGGGGGGTGACTTGGTAGCCGTCTATTGAAGACTCCTTGGCAAGTAGAAAGACTAGTTAGAGAACAGTTAGAGACATGTTAGCAAAAATAAGCAGTCATTCATTCGCCACCAGGGTTTTGAAGATGTTCAAAATCCACAGACGAATGAAATCAAGGCAAGCAACTAATTATCGAATGGGGATACTGATTCGGACTGCTTAGAGAATAATTTCTGACTACATTGAAACCAAGAACCAAATTAGATGAATGGCCATTCGTCTTAGTCGCCAGTCGTCACAAGCCCAGTGAGATACCTGCTTAAGCTACCCTGTCAATGCCAGTGGTCACGTTGAAATCATCTATGACCAAATGAGTCTCACCTTTGGTGCAGTCATCAGTCACTATGTTAAGTTGTGAATAAACATCTCCCTCACCGGGGTATCACTCAATGAAATCGTAGCGCAGACTGAGTACAACAGAGAAGACCCCCCAAAGAGTGTCTAAATCTGAGCCTCATAATACACTCATTGACAGGAGTGATATCTGACACCATCAGAAGGAGCAGGTCCGGCACACCAACTGCCACTTCCTCACTGCACTGACTGCTGGAGTGACCAGTCCAAAAGTACGTGTGTCCACCCACTGGTTTCTGGTCACTTCCAGGTATGTGGACCTCAAAGAATGCTGCCACTGCAATGCAGAGCTTTCACATTATTGGAAGATGGTCATCTTTGCTGAGAAAGAATGTTCCAAGTGCCCACCCACATGAGCTGCCTATAGTTTGGACCTGGGTGATACGTGCAGTGGACAACCCCTCACTGCCGCACCAGTTGACACCCTCCAGAGAGCCATGTGCTCTCATGTGGTTCCTTCTTTTCCAGAGATGAGGATCCAAACAGCTTTCTCTCATCCCCTTCATAGCGCAAGCTATCTTAGCAGCATAATAGTTAAATTCAATTCAGTTTATTTTATATAGCGCCAAATCACAACATAGTCGCCCCAAGGCGCTTCACAAGGGTAAGGTCTAACCTTACCCACCCCCTGAGCAAGCACAATGGCAACAGTGGTAAGGAAAAACTCCCTGGATGTTAGGAGTAGTTACTCCCATGGAGCGCAAAAACAAGAGAGCTTTTCCAGTGTCGAGCTTTGTGAGGCGTTTCATGGAGGCTGCAGTGCCAATCCCGCCACCAACTCCCCCAACCCTCCCAAAGAAGGAGATGTCTGCAGTCTGGAGGACCACCCACAGTCCTGGATGCAGTTTGATGTTGTGCCCAGAACAAAATCTGCCAGAAGTAATTTCTTGATGTAAAAAGAAAAGCTCAGAAGCGTTTTATAGACACTCACTGACAGAATCAACTAGAAGCAGTGCGTAAAGCCCCACAGGTGGGATTCCCAGGGTGGAAGAATCAGGAATCAACCTTTTTTTTCCACAGAAACAAAACAATCCTTTTTTTTTATTACTTAGTCAATATAAAATAACTTTCATA
>OMMV01223670.1:0-10970 GCA_900302635.1 Chatrabus melanurus | reverse complement strand
TAAGAGGTCCGTGTGAGTTTAATTAATGCTCGTTAAAGCAGAGCATTTCAGCACAAAATGTCTGCTAGTTTACACACAAACCCCCACATTTTAGATATTTATGTGAAAGTTATTAAAGCAAGTTCTTTTTGAAAAGAAAGGAGACTTACGCGTGGAGCTGATTGGTGGAGAGGCGATATCGCATTCAGCCACACAACAGACGTGGCGCTTGTTGCGGTTTGGAAAGAAACAGCAATTTGCAGTACATTTTAAACAAGTATACACCACAGTTTGGCATAAATAATTAATGAGGCAATGAATAGGATCAGTAAGCTATAGAATGGCATCACAAGCTCGTTTTTTTTTTAAAATTTGGTGTTTATCGCATTTTGGAAAAGAGCTCTTCATATGGATGTGATGGCATTCAGTGAAGGCAGAACTGGAAAGATGGTGTAAAATGTTATTCTGTGTGTGAACCACACAAAGCTCGTTAATGCAGCGCTTATTTGTTGTACATGGGAGCGAGCCCCCTCATGGAAGTCGCCATGTTGATACAGCAGCGCAAAAGGAGTACGCGACGGTGGAAGTCGCCACATTAATGGAGAGTTTTACTCTTTGGTTTGCCCATTGAGACTCTTCTTCATTGTTTTCCTGACTGGTTGGGCTACTGACTCTATACTGCCACCACGATTTCCCGTGGTATTGCTCCATTTCATCCATATTCGTAAGCTCTCCGGCGACGTGCACAATTACGGACGAAACGACTGCAAGAAACGGACGAAAGGGTCCGTATCCGTATTTTGCGTAGGGTGTAAATGAGGCTTTAGTCTGCCTTTTGGATTTTGCAGCACAGCCAAAAGACTAAGGAAGAAGAGGGGGGGGGGAAGAATCAGTGGTTCCTCCCCTATAGGCGCAGTCACACCTAGACGTTTGGGTCAGTGTCAACGAACGTATTTGCAAACGTTGGTGTCCACTAGCCAACACTGGGCTCCGCTGTCCTCTGCCGATGAACGTGAACTGCGTCCAAAAATTTTCAACATGTTTAAAATTTCTTACCGTTTGCCGACGTACCTCTGCTCCGTTGGAGACCGTTGGAGAAAGTTCATCTCCGCTACAACCAAGGACAGATTATGAGCCAGTGGGCCCCTGGGCACAGAGGGGGAAAGCCCCCCCCCCACGGGCACCCCCACCGCTCCGGCACTCACCCCTGCACTCATGCACAAATCGGCAGCAGATGGTACAGAGGCTGCGTGAAACGCACAATAAGTAGACTACATTTTATTATTCGTGTGTATCTTCAGGATTGACAGTGCAAACAACACACATACGTCAAAAAGGCATACCGGTACTGAATCTGAACTCTAAGCACACATCATGAATTCCAAAACCATAAAAGCTTAGAAGAAATCAGTTAAACTATCATTTAAAAATAAACTAAGACATATGATAAGTTGTATGTTATATGATTGAGGGGCCCTAATTAAGACATATCACATAACAAATATCACGAGTGTTATTTGGCTTCAGGGGCCCATTAATATGTCAGGAGGGATAACATAGTGTTGAAGAGGCTGTGGCTCCAGGGCCCCCTGAGCCCTTGGGACCCTGGGCCTGGTAGGCCCGTTCAGTAATCCATCCTTGGCTACGACAAAGTTAACCTCCGCTAGCCGAAGTTACTGGTGTGATTGTTTACGCTGGCTAAAGTTTGGGTGCTGCTTCGCCCTGCCTGCTCAGAATCACTGGACAGTGGTGTGTGGAACCCCTCTCCCACACATCGCTTGTTCTAACGGAGCGCTGGCTAATGCCCGCCTCTGCTAGTGCCATGTTGTGGAACACCATGCTGCGTTTGAGGGTCGCTATCAAACTCCGGTAACATAAGTTATGCTGACGTTTGACAAATTTTCTCGACTTTGCCCTGCATTCACCACACGCTGGGGTAAATGTCATAGTGTGACTGCGACATATACGCTGTCTACTGGTTTCTCGTGCAGGCTACCAAGTTTGAGAACCCTCATTTTTGTGAAATGGAGAATCATACATATTGCTTATCACAAGAGAAGGCAAGCGAACATATGAAAATGTGAAGGTAAACAAAATCATGACTGGTGACAGCATAATGCAATCTGCAAACTCACCACTAGATGACACTAAATCCTACAGACTGTAGCTTTAATAGAGATGTTTAGAAACACCACTTTGTATTTCTTTTGCTCATTTAGCATTGATAACAAGGGGAATAGAATTATAAGAAACGGCTCCAACAAAGCAATCGGTGATAGATGTGTTAGATTTACAGTGTGCAACTGAACAAGCATTGAGAATCTTTACTAGTTTTGGAGGCACTGAGGTAGTGGAGGGCCCCCAAATCAAAATCTGCTTGGGGCACCATAAAGGCTTGGACCAGCTTTGTGTGCACATATACAGTGAGCTACTAAACCACAAAATGTGAATGTTCAGCAGAGAATCTGAATCAAACCTGAGCTCATTGTGCTCACCGGAATCAAAAAGGGGCGGTTGGAGGTGTGCACGGAGGATGAGTGGTCTGAAAAGAACATCACTGAAATGACAACTACCGTAAATAATCATTGTTTATGTGCAGCAGATTGGGCAGCTTGAAAGGGTTAAGGATGAGTGGATTAAAACGCCGGCACACATCCGTTTCCATACTCTAATCCTCTTAGTGCCTACTCCTAAAACGTTTTTATATCTTTTCTATCTCTCACTGAGGTGAAATATCAGATTAGTTGCCAGGCATTGACTATATCTTATTACAGCCTTATCTAACACTGAGGAGCTTCCAGTTGAGCGGGGGCACTCACCGTGCTGCGACCACATTGCCCTTTGTCTCGAAATGCAGAAGGGCTGCTGATTAGGATTTTGTGTACACAGAACCTTAATCGGCAGCACAAAGGATGTTTTTCATCCTCTGATTTGATAATGGATTGCACTTTGAGGCTCGCTTTTATGTAAGTGTTACAGGAGGGTTTCACCTACGTGTGCAGCAGAGAGTATGAACCGATGTTGTGTGGTCGAGCAGAAGTGAAACTACTCCTTCTTTGCATCTGCTGCTAACATAAGAGTTAAAGCTGCAGTCTGTAGGATTTAGCGTCATCTGCTGGTGAGGTTGCAGATTGCATTACGCCGTTGCTGGTCACAATTTTGTTTTCCTTTACATTTTTGCTTCATTGGTGACTGGGATTAATGGTCCTTTGCCTTTTGATAATGTGTGATCTGCCATTTCACAAAAAAGAGGGTTCTCAAACTAGTTAGCCTGCACTAGAAACCAATAGACAGCGTACAGGGGAGAAACCACCGATTCCTCTTTTATCTTCAGTCTTCTGGCTGCACTTCAAAATGTGAAAGGCGGAGTAAGTATATCCCTTTTGGGCTACTGTATCAACATGGCTGTGCAACATGGCGGTCTGCATGAGAGGGCCCGCTCCCATGTAGATGTGAAGGGCTCACGCTAAGCTTATGAAAACGCATTGATTCATTGTTGCAGGTAATTATACACTAATGAACAGATGGTTATGAATGCTATAATGCATTTCTGCTAATGAACACCCCTAATAGCTGTGCAGATAAGGCAAAGAATTGTTCACTTTTGAACAGATGACCTTTGGGGGGGGTACTTTTTCAAATAAAAATGTTAGCCACCAAAAATCCAATATGGCCGCCATTTTTTCAAGATGGCTGCCAACAAGGGATTCCAAAACGGATATCTTCATAGAAATGACCACAAAATGTGATTGTAAAACGGCCCGTCATGGAATGTGTCTTGGACTCACCTGTACAACACTTTGCAGTTCTCAATGTGAGCATAATTATCGTCAAATGTTATCATGTTTCATTTATCCTAACATTAATTGTTGCCTTTTTTATTTCAGTGATTATTCAACTGTCATTCAGTTGACATTTATCAGGTTTATTTCTCTTACATAGCCATATTATTAAGTATATTAGCATATAACATGTTTGAAGAGGTCCTGTCAAACACTGTTTACTATTTTAAGTTCCAATCACATTTTTATTCCATTATTCATACCAGGTAGAATATTTATATCATTTAGTATTAGCATTTAACATGTTTGCTGAAGTCTTGTCAAAGCTCTAGCTGTTCATTTCTAGTCAGATTTTCATTATCCATTCTCCAGACTAGGCAGTATGTTGCTATTGTTTCTTTGTATTCAGTATCACTTAAGAGCAAATAATGAAAAATGCTGAAGATGTTTGGTCAATGTTAAGTTACATACCAGTCTTTGATATTTTTACCAGTCAATAAATTAATTTGTTTAAAATGTCTGTCTTCATCTCATTATAGCGTAGTCTAGTGGATTAGATTACATGAATAATAGTTCAACACTTTACTGTTACATGCTATATGCAACGAAAGAACTGAAGACAGAGAACTCTGAAAGTTGAAACATTTTAAATCTCAGCCATCTTCTCCACCATATTGGATTATTGATACCTGACCATTTTAAAAGGACATTTTTTGACCTGACGGCTTAAACTGATGCTTGTATGCAATATTAGGGTTGATCACAAGAATTGTCAGTATTTGATCCTAAAATACCAAACTTACCCCAAAATCTTGACAAATATGACAGAAAAAAATTGTCTGAGATGTCTGAAATGTGTCTGAATGGATTCCTCATGGTTGAAAACCTAAAAAACAAAATCATTAAAATCGGACCACTATGGTCATTTCTATCAAGACAGCTGTTTTGGAACCCCTTGCTGGTGACCATCTTGAGAAAAAAAAAATGGTGCCCATATTGGATTTTTGGTGGCTAACATTTTTATTTGAAAAAGTACCCCCAAAGGTCATCTGTGCAAAATTTGACACGTTATCTGCCCAGCAATAATTCCTACACATTGTAGCTTTAAAAGAGATTAAACTGCGTAGGCTACAGCGCTCCCTTTTAATTAGGTTTATTATGTGTAATACTGTTATTGGATTTATTTACAAAGAATTGCTAACAATGGAGCTTTGCAGCCATATTGGCAATGGTTTGACACTACTGTCCTTTTATCTACAGAGGCAGGAACAGAGGCCTGTGAACTTTTTTCTCACTTGTCCAAGTGTTTTTAACAATATGTGAATATGACGCACTTCCTGCACATGTGCAGGAAGACTATTAATGACGTTCCCTTAAAATTGAATGGAAATTTCACATGCATTTCTTGCTGTTATCAGCTAATGCTGTCATTAGTAGATGGGCTGTGCAAAAGATTTAGGCATTCCCAGATTTTAACTTGCAATGTAGCATTTGATGATTTATTTTATTCAGTTGTCAACAGAGAGACAAATTTGAAATGACTACTCGAACAAAAATCTCATGACTTTTTTTCCCCTGAGTTTATTTAAAACAAAGTGGGAGACCATTAGTAATAAGTGATGTATCTGAATCAAATGGTTCCCAACCCTGGTCCTCAAGGACCCCTTAACCTGCACACTTCCCATCTCTCCCTGCTCTGCCAAAAGCTGATTAGTTCATTCAGGTGTCTGTTAGCTCTTGATTGGCTGAGCACACCTGAATGAGCTAATCAGCTTTTGGCAGAGTAGGGAGAGATGGAAAATATGCAGGTTAGGTAGTCCCTGAGGACCAGCAGCAGTGGCCTTGGTGGCCACCGGACTTCGGCTTTGGAAATGAAAGAAACTGAGAAGTTTATTTCAAACTACATATAACGTCAACCACATCTACTCCTAATTCCCATCATGCGTGTGACATTATTCCCTGCACCAAGCCCAGACAAGTCCAACAGATGGCAGTGTTGAGCAGGTGACAGACAGGTCTAAATAAGCAAAACAAAGTTGTTTTTGGATAGATCTTGTTAATCAAAGTTCAAAGTTTATCCAGTGTGTCACCATTATATGCCCTTTTAATTTGGAGATGCACAACATGATGGCATTTGTTGTTTTTAAGTTTTCATGTTAACAAACTGGACAGGGTGTACTTTTTTATTTAAGGATTCATTCACTCATTACATTCTATTGGGTACATGCCGAGGCTTTTCCAAACCCTGGGAAAATTATGCATCATTAATAGTTGATAGGTTTGCACACACTTTGCCTACTTATAAATATTATATTTAGCTGCTACATTTGTTGTATCTGCACCGTACTTTTCATTGGTTTTACAAAAAAACTATGCCTGTCTTTGTCATGGCAGAAGCAGAGTAACAACTCAGGCCCCTCGAGCCACCTATTGAAACTGGTAAAATGCCAAACAATGCACCTTTGGTTTATATACTGTGCCTGCAATGCGGTGCGCTTTCATATCAGCATAGAGAAGGCACCAGTTAATCCTCGGGGTTATGATAGTGAAAGTCCTTTTTTTATCCACCTTAAGATGATCCCGGTTTTGCAGTCCTGTGCAGCACAGATATCAGTCAAGCGCCGGGGAGAGGAAAGTACATGAGTATATGCACTGAATGTACAACCTGAGGTCTGCACAGGGCCGTGATGGTTTGCTCTCGAGCAGCGTAGACTTGTTCCACCTTTGTGATCACTGAGGGACGGAGCTCAGGAGGGCCCAGGCTGCAGCGGTGATGGCAACACAAACACATATTGATGGGAAAGTTTAAAAGTCTGCCTGCAAGAGAGGCTGCAAGAAGCTATTTCTAGGCTCTGTTGTTTTTGTGTGAGCAAAACTACCCTGTTGGTCAGACTTAATAAAGTGGGCAGGAAAATGCTATATGTGAGGCGATAAAGGAGTCCATAACTTACAGATGATCAGACACCTTTTTTTCTCTCTTTTTTTTATATTTTTTTAAGGGCATACATGTGTGCAACAATCACCACAGTCACAAAACAAGACGGGCACTCGGTAGAGTGAATACCTCTCCAAGGTAAGAAAAAAAGTGCAACTCGTGTATGAAAATACATTGTTGTCAACCACATCTGAATGGAAGGGGCAGAACAATACACTAGCTCCAAGATACGATACACCTATCATGATTCTATACATATCACAATAAATAATTATATCGCTGTTCACACTAATTGTGCAGAAAGTAATCTGTGGTGAATGTTTAACTTTAAAGAAACAAATTATTCTGTATAAATTTCCGATTTGTAGTAATCTACTTTCGGCTTCTCACAATTGAAACTCAGGGTTGCCACAGCAGATCCCACATGGATCTGCATGTAGATTTGGCACAACCTTTACACCGGATGCCCTTCCTGACGCAACTCCACATCACATGGAGAATGGGTGGGAACCTTCCGCTAGGCCACCACCCCTCTTCTGCAAGAGATAATTATTTCTTCCATGTGCTAGTTGACATTTTTGGTATCGCGATACTCATTTCAAAAATGATACATTTTGATACAGGCCCCCAAGATACGATTATCACGATACGTGGTGCGTTAATTAAACACGATTACTGAGATTTAAGCCCCATCCTAACCTTTGATCATAATTTCTGAACTTTGCTCCAAATTAAGAACCTTTGATCATAAGCACTGACATTTCAGTCTGATCAATGAGCTTTTATCCTGACCTTTGATTGTAACAAGTGATATTTCATTCAGATTGCTGCACTTTGACCTTTTAATCCTGACAGTTGATTCAGATCAATGACCTTTGAATGTTAATGCTGACCCTTGATTCCAATCAATGCCGTTTGATCCTAATTGAGGACCTTTGTTAATAAATATTGATCTTTCCTCCTGATCAGTGAGCTTTGATCCTGACCTTTGATCTGCCCCTGTATCCAGATTCACCCCACAATGTAATGTGTTCCTCCTTGGCCCATGCCTCACCCCTCCAGCAATTTTCATTAAAATTGATATTTCAGTTTTTGTATAATCCTGCTCACAATCAAACAAACCAACCAACAACCAAACTGACGCAGGTGAAAACATCACCTCCTTGGTTGAGGTAACGATTCTGTTGCTTTACCCTTTATAAAATGTCACATTTCCAGGATTCACTTTTACACAGGCTGTGCTCAGGTCTGACTGACTTTTACCTCCAGTGCTGCCATTAAGAGTTCACTTCCACAGTGCATTGATCCTGAACTGTGTCTTGGCAAATAGCCAGTGTCCTATAGAACAAGAAGAAAAGTGTTGAGTAGTGATTCTCAACATATCTCCTCCGCCTAAAGAACTGCTGAGATCATCTGCATCTCTTGGCTTCTTCTCATAAATTCAAACACAGGGTTGACAAAAATGCAGGAACACGAGGAACGAACCCAGGTAGAATAGCAAGGCTTTGCAACCAAATCATGAAGCGCTTTGTGGGGGAGCGGAGCACTTGAGTGCGGACGTCTCTGTTGCTATCTCTTTATCTCTGTCTGGAGCACAATGCCAACTATGGGGAAATTACCCATGAATGAAACAACTGTTGACACAAAAAGAAAAAAAAAATTCGCCCTTGCACCGCTGTACGGGCGGGGATTATGAAACCCTATGATCCATCCTCAGGCCTGGGTAAACATTAGCTGACACATGGGGGAAAGGAATCCCCACAGCCTCGGGACGAGCTTGCCTCTTGCCAAAATAAGCAACACTACCTCTCCAGATAAGAGAGATAATGATGCCAGAAGATGCCAGAATGTGAAATAATCAAGTATTAAAAAGCCATCATGCACCTTAAGGTTGTGTGGCATGAAGCCCTGAAGAAAAACGAATCTCATGAATTAAGATAGAAATATACACATAAAATCTGAGTTAGTCCGAATCTGGTGCAACTGATTCCCTTAAATTATTGAATTTATTTAAAGCAGTCATAATATACATATTTTCAAGGCCATTCTCCATGTAATGTGGAGTTGCGTCAGGAAGGGCATCCGGCGTAAAACTTGTGCCAAATCTACATGCAGATCCATGTGGGATCTGCTGTGGCGACCCTGAGTTGAAATTGGGAGAAGCTGAAAGTAGATTATTTTATAATATACATATTTTCAACAAGCTAATAGTTACCTTGCGTCTTAAAACTGTTATTAAACTTTGGAGCCAAATAAACAGTAGACAACTGGGTAATGTAGCGGGAAAATTTTTTTTTCAGAATTTTCAGGTTTTTAAAATGTTCAGTTTTTTTTGCCTGTTGCTTTAAATGGGAAGGCCTTACTGCTGGCCACACCCTTCTTTCACAGAAGAGTGTCTTTGCCTTGCTCAAAAATAAGCAAGGTTCCATATATGGACTTCTGGTACATATGTCACAGAAGTCTAAAACATTTTGTTTATAGCAGAACTCCTACATGTACACTTCCAGAACTGTGGGATTTTGGGGATGTTTAAAGGATAAGCTCACTCGACTAGACTAGAGCACACTCAATTGCTAACAATGTTTTAATATGGGGTTGTAAAAAAATGGACGATGTCACATTTCCATCTGATGCCTCCAGCTCCTTCATCACCTCTTTAGTTGTGATTCTGATGTTCTGTTGGACATTTACAACAAAAGGTTGGTTAATTCCTTGGTGTTAATTAGTGCCTCCTTCCTCAATGATGTAAATTCTGTGTGGTCCCAAGATTCTTATCTATTTGTATAATAGACTGTGCTGTTGCTCGTGGTACCATGAATCTTTCTGAGATGGCTCTGAAGGAGGACCTGACTTGTGGAGATACAAAGTTGTGTTGTGTGTACAAGTAAATGCAAGAAGGCATGAGTCCTTATGTTAGGCCCACAAATACAGCCAAAGACCCCATATTTAACACTGACTTATGCCAATTATTCATTCAGAAGTCATTACAAGTAATTCCATCAATTTTTAGAATCTTCTGGAATCGTTTATGCTGTAGGCAATCATGTTGATGACCACAAAGGACATGACATGGCAAATAAAAACAAACAAATCTTTCTTGTAACTATTATTTTTAAATTGCTTCACATGGAATGAAGTAGGCATTCTAACTGACATCATAAATTTGATAAAATGGAAAATGTGCTGTAGAGGGAAATTGCATTTGAAATGTTTCAGTCAAGGTGTATGCAAACTTATGTCCACATTTGTATATCTGAGCTAACTAAGATAAATGCAATATTAAATATTTGATCAATCATTTTTGATGATTGAATAATTTGAGTAATTTCAATGTTTTAATGCAATCAGTTTCCTCACTGTTTGAATTGAACGAACACATCAGCTTTTCAGTGTAGAGAATATAACCTTCAAATGGTATATACGGTATGAATGTACAGTATGTAACCTTGGTACAACCTTTAGTGGTGTGAATAGTTTCCATTTCCCTTTTGTCAAAGTGTGTTAATGGTCAGTGAAGTGTAATCAAGAGCCGGTTATGACCTAAAGGTTAAATAAGCGCGGGCTTAACGGACTTCGCTTTCAAGCATTTGACACAAGCATGAAGCAGCTCAGTTGCCAGCAGGACTGTTGTTGTATGACACATTTTTCAGTGGAGAGTTTGTGTATCTGTTAGTGCGAAGCTGCAGGAAACAAAAGCGGTGCATGCAGGTTCAACATTTTTATGCATAAATTATGAAAAAAGAAGCAAAAACTCACTTGTTCAGCCTGAGTCAGAAAACATGAGCTAAAATATTATACCTGCAGACTATCTAGCATGTTTTTATATATATATATATATAAATCACCCTCTCACCCCCCTCAGGGGGTGGTATGTCTGTGTTCCTCAAGCTCGGGTCCTCTACCAGAGGCCTGGGAATTTGAGGGTTCTGCGCAGTATCTTAGCTGTTCCTAGGACTGCACACTTCTGGACAGAGACCTCTGATGTTTTGCCTGGAATCTGCTGGAGCCACTCTTCCAACTTGGGGGTAACAACTCCTAATGCTCCTATTACCACTGGGACCACTTTGGACTTTACATTCCACATCTGCTCCAGTTGTTCCTTCAGCCCCTGGTACTTCTCGATTTTCTCGTGCTCCTTCTTTCTGATGTTGCTGTCAGCTAGGATTGCCACATCTATCACAACTGCAGTCTTCTGTTCCTTGTCAACCACCACTCTGTCTGGTTGGTTGGCCAGCAGCTGCTTGTCTGTCTGGAATTTGAAGTCCCACAGAATC
>OMMV01223665.1:0-10422 GCA_900302635.1 Chatrabus melanurus | reverse complement strand
TGCTCCTGACCAAAGATGAAAAGGACCATCCAGACTGTTATCAGCAACACGTCCAAAAACCAGGGTCTGTCATGGTATGGGGTTGTGTCCGTGCCCTTGGCAAAGGTAATTTACACTTCTGTGATGGCAGCATTAATGCAGAAAACTACATTGAGATTTTAGAGCAACATATACTGCCTTCAAGTTGAAATCTTCCAGGGACGTCCATGCAGTTTTCAACAAGACAATGCAAAACCACATTCTGCACACTTTACAAAGGCATGGCTGAGGAAGAAGCGGGTACAGGTACGAGACTGGCCTGCCTGCATTCCTGACCTGTCCCCAATAGAGAATATGTGGAGAATTGTGAAACAAAAAAATGCAACAATGACGACCCCGTACTCTTGCACACCTTAAGACGTGTTTGCAGGAAGAATGGGACAAAATAACACCTGAAATGTTTCACCACCAAAAAGTCTTTAAGTGTTGTGAGAAGGAATGGCAACATTACAAAGTGGTAAATGCTTCAGCGTCATAAATGCAGGAATGGATATATATTAACAAATGGAATGACAAAACATGAAATATCTTGGGTTCATACTATCTGCAATGAAATAAATATCAAAGTAAATGTAAGAATCACTGCATTTAAAAAAAAAAAAAAATTTGCATTTTCCATACCAACCCAACTTTTTCTGATTCGGGGCTTTAAGTCAAATACTGTACTTTCACAGCAAGATCATTTATCAGAAAAGTCCATCTCTTTCTCTCTCTCTCTTTCTCTCTCTCTCTCTCTCGCTCTCTCTGTATCTTTCCATCTATGAGGACAAACTCATTCACATCTGGTGATGCACCAGATCAATCAAAATGCAGTTGTTTTGCCTATGTAACATCTCATAGACGTGTTTGTCACCTGCTGGATGGTTAGTGGACGCTGGATTGATGATGGATTAGAAGCAGATGTTGTCAGTGAGAGCGACAGACTGCTTCTGCACAAAAAAATGCACTAAATCAGAGAAGTAAACCACTACATTCTCACTGTTTCAAAGTGGTTTCGTTCTAAAACTCAAATGACACATACCTCCACACAACCCTGCAGAAAGGATTTTTAAAAATGAACTTAGTCACAATTGAAAAAGAGAGTGAGGGAGATGGTCGCGCAAAGTATGCAGTGAATGGGATCTGTGTGAGGAAGAGAGAGAGAGAGAGCGTGTCTGCAGAGAAATGAATTAAATCAGAGAAATAAACTGTTATTTTCTGATTTATTAACAGCTGTTACATTCTAAACCTCAAATAACACAATCACCGATCCACACAACCCTACAGGAATGATTTTGTATGAATGTAGCTCTAACAGCTGATGAGTTTATTTCATGTTTTGCCCAAAACATGCCCATGATTAATTAAGAGACTCAGTATAATCCCTTTGTGGCCTGTACTGTACTTTATGATCAGATTATGCGCCATTAAATAACAATGTGGAGTTAGATATGCCTCAAATATACTTGCACTATGACCTTAGAACAGTGGTGCCCAACCCTGGTCCTCGGGGACCCCTATCCGGCACATTTTCCATCTCTCCCTGCTCTGCCAAAAGCTAATTAGCTGATTCAGGTGTGCTCAGCCAATCAAGAGCTAACAGACACATGAATGAGCTCATCAGCTTTTGGCAGAGCAGGGAGAGATGGAAAATGTGCAGGATAGGGGTCCCCGAGGACCAGGGTTGGGCACCACTGCCTTAGAACATGTGCTATAGATCGTCAAGATAGGGCCCAAAGTCATTCCACCAGCACACAAGACATTCAGTAGTTATCTTAGGTCCACGTCTCATAACCACGCAGTAAGACCAGAAGCACCGGGAGTCCAAAGACTTGACCACTGTCTTCCTGCAAAGATATCATCTCTTCCTGCTTCTTCATGATTCCATAAGCTCCGTCACATAATTTTTGGACCTTCTAAGATGCCACAGTGTTAAAACATATAAATTAAATGTCGATAATCTTCACATTCACATGTGAGGTATGACAATCTATGAATTAAAAGTGGTGTTACTTCATCATCTCTAATCTGCTGATTAACAGGAGACACGTCGTCCACCTTTATCTCAGTCGTTCCACAGTTGCAGCAGGCGGCAGTGAGGGCTATCGCCTGTATCAGGCGTATGACACGTGCATGGCCGTGTAATTAGCTTTGCGCCGAGGCATTCTTCGGTGACAGTGTTAACCCATCCATCATCTGCTCTAAACGTTCGTCGGCGGAGTGCAGGGCGTAATTACAGAGTGCTAAGCAACGGCAGGCTTTGCAGGTAAAAATAGTCATGCAGGATGGAGACTTTCGCATGTGTTTGGCATGCAGGGTGGGTGCACAAGGTACGCGTGCACGTGGGCGGGAGAAAGTATGTGCGGCGGCGGCAACAGTGGCGTGTGTGTGCACACACGCCCGTGCGCGCTGTGGTAATGAGATCTAGTTAGCGATGCTCCAGAGTGTCTTATTAACAAATAATAGCAGCACTCCTTTGTTTTTACCTCTCCTCCCATCTATTATTCACACCTCACAGATTTACTCATCATTCATTTATAGCAGCATCTTGTGCAGCCTAAAAAATAAATGTCACCCAAAACATCACTGTCACGCAGTGTGGTGTTTCTCAGCATGTATATTATATTTCTGTCCATTTGTCCATATATACAGTAACCGGCTAGAAAACAGGCTCTTCTGCAGAGGAGCTCCATCTGCACATGCACACATAAGTGCGAATGATAGAGTGCTGTTGAAATAGATGAGTTGTATCTTGCCGGATCACTGATGATGGCTGTAGTGAGGCCATTCCACTATTCAACCTCCTGTTGTGAAATCAGCATGACGCCATGTGTACTTTAGCTAGATTTTCTTTCTGATCAAATTGCCAGATGCAGAGAGGCACTTAGCTGGGAATGAATGTGAAGTAGCCTGTGTGAGAGCGAGGGCTCGCGATCTGTGTGTGTGAACGCTTTGCCATGCACACTACGTAGGAGTGAATGCTGCCCCTTGCTACTCTCCTCTCTCCAGGTGAAGAGTCTGTTCTGAAGGTCCCGCTCCAGTCGAGGGCCCTTGAAGTCAGGCTGGCAGTACTTTACGCAGATAGAGGTAATCCGACAGCACGCCATCTGTCTTAGCAGCAAACACTTACTGCAGCCACAAGCGACAACGCCCTACGCCGCAAGTCAGGCGGCACACGGTCTTCTGCTCACGGTGTGAAAACCAGCTGAACCAATTTTAAATGGGTTGAATCAAATACCAGTAATCATATTCAATGTTTCAAGTAATGCTGGATGAAGAAGGTCAGGTCAGGTCTGGGAGCATGCGCTGGTGCCACGCACCAACATATCCACCACACTACAGAACCCCCTTTGGTCCTGGATGGCAACCACCCAGGCAGACAACCAGTCCATCCTCACCTCTCTAAAGTAACCATCTATCTTACACAGCCAGGTGAAACGTGGGCATCCCCTTGGTCTTCTCCAGCCGCTGGGGTCCTCAAAACTGAGGTACCTGCATGCTGGATCATGCACAGAGAAACGGGCTACATGGCCAAAATGTTGAAGCTCACACTCCCTCACAATTCAAGTGATGCTCCTCATCTGAGTCTCCCTAAGTACCCAAAGGATCTTCTAAAGAGACCTGGTACCAAAGATATCCAGTCATTGCTTTAGGTCACTGGTTAGCATACAAGTCTTTTTTTATTACTTTTTATGATTTTGACAAAGGCTGTTTTTTATTCACTGGTACTGCTCATATTGCAATTTAATATAACAATTAAGTATTTTATTTTAAAATATTATTTAATTATGGATGCCTTGTTTTCATTCAGGACCACGGGGAAAAGGTCTGTTTTCATTGTTCTGTAGGTTCTTTTTAGAAATGGAAAGCACAGTCTTTTTTTTCTCTTTTTGCTGATCCGAAAATGTTCCGATCCATTACTTAAAAACTGTGACCCAATCCGAACCATGAGTTCTGTGATCCGTTACACCCCTAACCAGGACCATAAAGACTTTGACCTTCATTCTCCTGTAAAGTTATCGACATCGCCAAACACCTCTGTCCAGTGACCTGATGACTCCATAAGCTCTTCCTAGGCATCTACTGATCTCGGGGGCTGAGGACACGAATGTCACTGCTGAGATAAGTGAATGTCTCTCAGTTTGACACTTTCCCTGCACAGAGATACACTTCTGATGGCCGAGTCCAAGAAGTCATTAAAAGCCTGGAAAATTTCAAGAAATAGTTTTGGGCAGTACAGTGGCCAAGCGGTTAAGTGCGATTACTTTCAAAGAAGAAGGTTCCCGGTTCAAACCCCACCCCTGCACATTCTCCATGTAATGTGGAGTTGCGTCAGGAAGGGCGTCCGGCGTAAAACCTGTGCCAAATCAACATGCAGATCCATATCGGATATGCTGTGGCGACCCCAAGTTGAAATTGGGAGAAGCCAAAAGAACTTACTGTTTGGGTGCAGTCACATGGGCCAGATGTGACCGATCCGTACGTGCATTTCGAGCACACCGGAGGAATGGGTTGATTTTGAGGCTGCAATTCCAGAGTCAACAATTACAACAGTTAAAGCATTTTCATCTGAAAGCAACAACAGGGCATTAAAACTTGATACCTGCTGTTATAAAAACACATTGCATGAAAACAAAGAGAAATGACAGTTGCTCAATACCTCACAGTGCTTATTTGTTTAGCAGGTGCAGTTGAAAAAGAATATGCAGTGCTTTGTGACTAAAAAGGTCAGTTTTCACTGGGGAGATGGAAAAAAATGACCACGTACACTGATGTGGATACATGAAGACAGACAAAACATATTCAGTGCTTTCCTGTTCTACACTAATAAGACATAACCTGAACATGATGTGTATATGCATTGCAAGATATGGGAGGGGGGGGGGTCACACAATTTTCAATGATTGGAACCCAATATTGTTAACACAAATGCCCAAAATAATGGATAAGTGAAACAAATACAACATATGTCTCAATACGTTCCACAATTTACAGTATTTGAAAAAAAAATTTCAAATGAAAAGGTGTATACATAAAAAAATAAAAAAGGAAAAGGAGCTGGTCTGCCACAGCAACTGCCACTCCCTCTGCACACCGACTATTGGGGCAACCAGACCAAAAGTAGGTGTATATGCCCCTAGAGATCTGGTCACTTCCAGGTCTTCACACTTCAGACAGTGCAGCCATCTGCAACGTGCCGTTTTCCAAGCTCCCTCGACAGCAGTGGAAGATGGTCATCCTTGCTGAGCGAAAGGATGTTCCAGGTGTCCACCCGCATAACCCGCCTCAGGTTAGGACCTGGGCTCCGCTGTGCAGTGGACGACCCCTCAGCACCGCACCAGCCGCCATCCTCCAAAGACAAGACCCTTGGTGCTCTCCTGTGGTTTCGTCTTGTCGGGAGATGAGGCTCCAAAACGGCTTTCCCTCATCCCCTTCATAGTGCGCGCTACCTTCTGATAGAAGGCAGCTGCAGAGTTACTCCCACGGAAAGCGGAAACAAATATCTTTCCTTTATGGTTTTTAGTACACGAGCCTCCCTGTTACGAGGGCACAGGTGCCCTATTTTCCTTGTACAGCTGCCGTTGTATCAAGAAAGGTGTCCATGTAAAACATTGCTAAATAATAATACTGAGCAACAGGTGTTTTGGGGGTAAAAATGATACTTGGTGTCAGTTGAGTTAAAAATACAACAGAGTAGGACATATAGCTCATTTGAGAGATGGTGATTATATATCAAGAGGTCATATTAACCCTTTATAGAGCACCCATTTATTCATTCATTTTCTATACCCGCTTACTCCAATTAAGGGTCACGGGGGGTGCTGGAGCCTATCCCAGCGGTCATTGGGTGAGAGGCGGGGTACACCCTGGACAGGTTGCCAGTCCATTGCAGGGCCACATATAGACAGACAAACACAGTCACACTCTCACCTACGGTCAATTTAGAGTCACCAATTCACCGAACCTGCATGTCCTTGGAAGTGGGAGGAAGCCGGAGTACCCAGAGGAAACCCACGCAGACATGGGGAGAACATGCAAACTCCACACAAAAAGGAACTGGGCATGGTGGGAATCGATCCCCAGACCTTTTTGCTGTGAGGCAAGAGTGCTAACCACTGAGTCACCGTCCCACCCAACACGCATTTAAATATTTGGAAATTCAAAATTTCAACCCCAGAGAGTTATTGGGGGATATTTCAAGGCTTTTTTCAAAATTTTTCATTTTTGTGCTGCAAATCAAGGTCAATGAAGTTACGATATATGGTTCTTTGCCGGTCTAGGGTAATATATTTTCCAAAAAGTCTATTTTTTTTTTTTAAATATCAGAAAAACTTAAAGGAACATTTATTTTGAAACTTTTGTCCTGAGGTACTGATACTGGCACTTGTCATACAAGAAGAAAAATACATATTAAACCTAAAGTAACGTTCAGTTTGGAACCTTTATTCCTTGGTGACTAAATATAGTTTTTCATCAGCTAAAGGGTGAAGGGATGTTATTAGCTTTCTTTCTGCAAGAAAAATGGAAGGTTATATCACAAGCTTTGACTGGCCATTTTTGAGGAGAAACCTCTATGCATGATGTCATCATCACAACATTGCCTGTTGGCCAATGTCTGTGGTTGAGAGACAAAAAATATTGACATGGTAGGAGCTCATATGCAAAAATGTTGGGTAAAATTATACACAAAATATGAAAATACAGCTAACATTATGAAACCAAGGAGGTGGCTTGGCAACATCATCTTAAGGAGTTCTTTGCAAATCCGGCACATGCTCAGCTTAAATGAAGCCAACGCAGAAGTGCAGTTCAATGAATGGCCACTTGAGGCTGGCTCCAAAAGCGAGTCCCTCCCATTAGAACTCCATGTTAATATCTATGACTTTACAGTAGAAATAAACATATGTGCAGCTTGGTACGTATCTGGTATCTGGAATTTTTTTATATAACTCACCAGTTTTAGCTATTTTAAGCCCTTAACTTTATGTGTGCCAGCGGACCGAGTCCAGGGCCCCGCTAACAGTGGCTGCTAGCTGCTATGGACTCAACCGTGCTTGTCCTTTCTGAGCATTGTATTAAAATATCTGAGATAATATGGCTTGCTGTGCAGTTAATTGTGCTAACGATCTAAGAAGTCTGTGCTCCAGTATTTCCGTTGAGTGAAATTTTAGTACTATTTAATATATATGTTAGCACTGTTAGCATTAATTAGCCCTGAGGCAACTACTGAGGCAAACAATTTTAATATCATACCCAAGCCATCTATAATGAAAACCACCGCCCAGCCTGCAAAAGATATGCGCTAAACATCCGATCCAAGATTAGCCTGTTAGCTTTAGCTTTTTTCTTAACTGCGAGATGGGGGCGTGTTCAGGCTTCATTTGACCCGCCCAGGTTATGCTGGTCTTGCCCATGCTCCACCTCTTTACCCATTTACGGGTTGGCCGGGAGTTAGGTGGCGTCGGGTACTTCCAACATCACTATGGTGGAAGTACCCGACGCCACTACTTGTACTTCTGCAGCTTTGTTTCTTGAATAAAGTCAGTTTGGGGTTTTAATGCTTCGAAGAACATCAAACCAGCTCTTCAGAAAGCTTATGGGTGATGTCACGGAGGGTGTGTCCAGTATGTATATAGACTATGGTCCCAACCAACTTACGATTCATAATATGAAGTCATAAACCTTCTGTGTGCAGGTTTAAATTTAAGGTAGGTGCTAATCTGACCCTAGTGGACAAACCTCTTTAAACCTTCAACTTCACCAAGGTGCACTGGTGAATAGATGGGCAACAACACTCCACCGTGCATGTGTATTGTGCGTTACTTTACTGGGTGAACTTGAAGTATGTTTGTGGTTGGAACCAACAGAAACTAATTCCAAACTGTGATGCTTGGAGACGCGTTGCTAAGGTAGACAGACATGAAGAAGCACTCGCTGACATTTCATGGAGCGATATGAGGATTTTTTGCAGAAGGGTTCTTTCTGTGTGCAATTGCAACCAAGTTTCAAGACTGTTACCATGTCAATGCCTTGGGATGAAAATGTGCTCATTTACACAAGTTTTATTTTTTAACTCAAAATGATGAGTCCAGCCAGACTCTTATTTGCCTGTTTTGATATTTACAATATGATGCATTTCACTTTCCATTCATTCATTAGTTTTGATATGAGTCAGGACCATATATATTGCATTTTGAAATTAAGAAAGATTTTATCTTTGCCATCACGGTATATTAGATTTGAAAACAATATTGAGCATGATCTCATCGTGTGGGCTGTCTGCTTTAATGTGAGGGTAACATCATTCAAATCAGCTGAAAAATATATGTATTATAGCACTGTTTGTATGTGGTTCCCCATTTATAGTGGACCAAAAGTAACTGGACATTCACCTGCTCAGCAGTTTTAGGTCCAAGTGTGTGTTTTTCCCCTCATTGCAACCCAGAAAAGTCAACAGATAAAACATACACAGTCGATTTTAGGGTTGGGATGAACTCATTAGTCGACTGCTTGGTTACTATTAGTCGTAGACTAGTCATCTTGTCACACACTGACTTCGATGATAAATTAATGTTCAAATCTAAGCATTAAAACTCCAAACTGACTTTATTTAAGAAACAAAGCTGCAAAAGTACAAGTAGAAAACATGGTATTAACACAGGGAACTACGTGTAAACAATGTTTTTTTGGTACGACAAAACATCATGCACGATATTTATTCAAAGGCCTTCGGTGAAGGCTGGCTGCTGGTGGGTGTGGGACCGTGTTGGTTCCTGCTTAATCTGTGACCTGGGTGGACTGTCTGTGTTTTTGGTCACTGCGTAGGAAGACAACAACCAGCCTGCCAGCCTCTTTGCTTTAAAGTTAAACTTTATCCTTTATTCTCTGCTGCAGATTCTTTTCTGGAAACTGGAACTAACAGAGTCTTGGAGGGTTCCTAGACATAAGTAGTAGTATGCATAGCTAACCTAAAAGTTAGCTTCAATAACCACTAATCTGCTAACTGAAAAGTTAACTGTCATAGCGCTTAACCGCGAGAACATTTAGCTGAGGCTACCACTAACTGCTAACCGCTGTACCGCTAACTTTTATTATATGATTTTAGCTTAGTTTTTGGCTCTATAACCCTGAAAAACAGACCTAGAGAGCTAAAATCTTAATATGATGGAGCATATACACAAACATGCCACAATCAGATGATAATCAACATGTACTTAAACAATTAAATGAACAAATGAAATTAAAGTGCAGTTTACATTCAACATACAGTTTTTTCACAGTACAGAATGTAATAAGAAAAATTAGGAAATAAAATGGTCAAAAACTTTGGTAAACCCTAAAATCATACATCATAATTTTTTTCCATGTGTATTTTTATTTCCTGTAAATAATAATATTTATGTGTATGCATGTGTATTTTTATTTGTATAATAAAATAATATTTATTTATTTATATATTATTTCTATAATAAAATATAAAAAGTAATTTTTTATTTCTATAATAAAAATACACATGGATACACATAAATATTTTATTGTATTGTATGTATGTATTGTATGTATTTTTATTTCCTATAAATATTATTATTTATAGGAAATAAAAATACACATGAAAAAAAAATTTAATAATCAAATGAATGCATTTACTCTGGCTTGACCTCCTGCTCCTCCGTCTCCTCATGGCGATGCTTATTGCCTTCACGCGATGTGCCAATATCACTTATTGGATTAGTGTCTAAGCTCCAACAGGAACAAACATGTATGATTTTAGGGTTTACCAAAGTTTTTGACCATTAAACTTTGTTTAAAAAAATGTTAGCCGACTTAAAGTTAGCAGAACTAAATTTAGTGGAAGCAAACTGGTTCGCGAATGATTTTCAAAGTGAGCTGAAACGCCAATCCGCTAACAAAAAAGTTAGCTGGGTTAATTAGCTGTTAGCTGAACTGTGCCCACCACTGGACATAAATAACACTGGTCTCCAATTTTTTAGAAGTTGTCTGCTTGAGAGATAAAATGTGCTATTTATTATGGATTTTGGTGCGCTGAATTCAAATATGACAATTCAAACAGCTGATTGGCTACCGTTTCCAAGATATTTAAGTTTTTTACATTTTATGCCATGTATATTGTGTAGAGACACTGAATAAGGGCTAAATTATGTACTTACATATACGATATTTAATTTTATAGGAAAAATGTGTTTTACGGGACTAAAGTCTGATGGGGGTAAATGGCTGCTGGTGGCCGTCTTGGATTATGACGTCATACAGCTGAACAACACTGGGTCAGCTTGGGTCTGTTTAGAATTTAAGTGCCAAATGGCATGTTGGTATCATATTTTGCACAATTGTTACACAAGTTTACTGGACTACTTCCCTTTAAAATTCGCTTATCCTCCGCCA
>OMMV01223646.1:0-10749 GCA_900302635.1 Chatrabus melanurus | reverse complement strand
ATTCCAGAACCCACCTCCATATCTGTGCCAAGCTTGGTGAAATCAGAGTTAAAAAAAAAAAATAATAATAATATATAAATAAAATTTTGCGCTTTGACCCCATTGACCTTGACCACAATGATTAACCTTTGGCAAATTTGACCACACCTTGGCAATTCCAGAACCCACCCTCCATATGTGTGCCACGTTTGGTGCAAATCAATGTGACAAACTGAAATTTTGACCTTTGACCCCAATGACCTTAACCCCAATTATTGATCTTTGGTAAATTTGATCTCTCCTGGGCAATTCCAGAATCCACCTACATATGCGTGCCAAAATCAGATACAAGATGATAATATTTCTTGTTTTTGAGTTATAGTGTTAACAGGTGGAGAGGATGGGCTGATTTATTTATCTGTTTATCATCCATCCATCCATCCATCCATTCACTCACTGCATTTTAGACAGTACATGCTTTTTCAAAGCCAATGACTATTTCTGCATGAGTAAAGACATTTTCTCTTAAAAGCCACTAAAAGCTCTTAAAAGTGATGCGTCTCAAGACCTCTGTGATCCTCCAGAAGAACGCTGGTAGCAACTAAATGCTGGAAACAGTGCGTAAAGACCCGCAGGTGGGATGTCCCAGGGTGGAAGAATCATGAATCAACCTTTTTTCCTTTTACCTGGTCAATATACAATAAGTTTCACATGAGCTAAATATCAAGTGTCTATCATAAGTAGTTCCTGAGATATTCAAAAAATAATGTTTCCCTAGCAACCATTGCTTACCTTAGCAACCATGCCAACATGGCATAAAAGCCCTTCTGAAGACCTTTCGAAAGAGCAAAACATCAATTCTCTATCTTAAGTAGAAGCTGAGGTATTCAAGAAATAATTTTCCCCTAGCAACCATGGTTACCATAGCAACCAAATTAACAAATCACAAAAGCCCTTCCAACCTTTCATATGAACTTAACACCAAGTCTCTATCTTAAGTGGTTGTTGAGAAATGACAGAAAGGTCACTTGGCGAGACATCATAACAGACAGACAGACACGGAGATGGAGCACCACCGGGTGGCCTGTCCAATAAATGGGACATCCCACATTGAGCTTTGTGGTCTGAGATGTTGTGCCCTGAGACGTCGCTGTCCAAACTTTGTCCTTTGCCTTCCCACATGACTTGGACCTCTCGTCATTGCCATTAACCTCTGCACAAATATTTGTGCCAACATTGCATAAAACTTTGCATTAAACCGTGCTGACGGGGTATTATTGGACACACTCAAAGTTATACCTACAGGTTTGTGTTCAACATCAACACTGCATTGAGCTAAAGTATCCCAATGTGGCAATGTGAAATAAATATGAGTGTTGACAATATGTGCAGTAAGGCAAACAATAAGAGGCTTTCTTGGAGCTGTAATCACACCAAAGCAGCAGCGTCTGGCGAATGTGCAGATAGTCATGTAGTTGCTGCACGTGCGTGGAAGACTTATCAGGCCTAAATGAATACAAATGGAAGAAAAGACAAATATGGAAATGCAATACACATTATCATATTTACATTTCTATACAAAATCTTCAGCAGCCTAGGGTCTCTATATAAATGTATTTTTTTAAACTCTTGTGCGTCAGTAAAAGATCATATTTGAAAAATTTTCAAATGTTAATTAAAAAAGTTGAAGTTTTAATTTTATTCAAGAAGGTAACATGTCTTTTTCAGATTATTGAAAACCTGATTTTTTTGTAGATTGTAGTAAGCGTGATTCCCCAAAGACGACAAGAAGGAGATAATAATCAGTGAGTCATGAACTGAGGTACATGATGTTCCTGCTAAGCCACTGGATGCAATAATTCATTTTTTTATCATGTTATTTTATATTTAGAAGCTTTTCTTTGTTTTGCAGAATCCTTGCTTTGTGAACATTGTTTTGCAGAGTGCTGTATTTCCATTAAAAGCAAGCAATTACTGTGGCATAATTAAATTAAAAAAGCACACAAATTACACTGGGCAACGAAGATTTTTCTTCTTGAACAAGACTGGGTGTACATTCAGCTCAATCTTTCCACATTATTTGTTTTTGATTATGGCTCTTTTTCTCACACTCTGTCTTCTGTGAAGTAAATGTTTGTGAAAGTGGTTTTGCAGAGCGTTAATCGGCTTTTCTGGGGGTTTTTTTTTAACGAGCACATGCAACTGATTTTACTGGCGGTCAGCTGACAAGCCCCTTCCTGAAAGTACACGGCAAGTTAAACGAGTTTTAATACGCAAACTTAAAAATAAAAATATATAAATACATACGTATTTACCATCTGAACCAACACCTTTTCCTTTTTTTTAGATTATGTTTATAATCTGGATCATGTGGTTCATAGAGTTCCATTGAGGAGCGTTTGGAAAAGTGAAGACCAGAAAATTGACTTGTTGAAACCTGATACACGCCACTTGAATGTTTTCAATCATTGAAATGGTTTAAAAAATTATATTTTTCCAGTCTGTGACCAATTCACTAGAGATATACGACAATAAAAGGTGTTCCTTATTCAGTGTTGCTGCTATTATACAGTCATGGCCAAAGGTTGTGGCAGTGACACAAATTGTGTTTCTCAAACTTTGCTGCTTTATTTATTTTTTGTTAGATTTTTTTCTCATGTTTATATGGTATAAAGAAGAAAAATTATAAGCATTTTCTAAGTTTTAAAGACTTTTATTGGCTAATACATCAAATTTCTGAAGAGTGTCAATATTTGCAGTGTTGACCCTTCTTCTGCATGACTTGTCCATGCTCTTTTGGCATGCTGGATACCAGCTTCTGGCCCAAATCCTGGCTGATTGCCATCCATTCTTGCCTTATCAATGCTTGAAGTTGATCACAGTTTGTGGGCTTTTGACCATAGGTTCTCAATTGGATTAAGATCTGGGGAGTTTCCTGCCCACGGACCCAAAATTTAAACGTGATGATCTCCGAGCCACTTCGTTATAACTTTTGCCTTGCGGCATGGTGCGCCATCATACTGGAAAATGCACAGATCTTCACCAAATTGTTCCTGGATTGTTGGGAGAAGTTGCTCTTGGAGGAGATTTTGATACCATTCTATATTCATGGCAATGTTTGTGGGCAGAATAGTGAGTGATCCCACTCCCTTGGATGAGAAGCAACCCCACACATGGATGGTCTTAGGATGCTTCACTGTTGGCACGACTCAGGACTCCTAATAGCATTCACCTTTTCTTCTCATGGCAGTTGATTTTCCAGATGTCCCAAACAGCGGA
This sequence comes from Chatrabus melanurus, assembly GCA_900302635.1. Lineage (NCBI taxonomy): Eukaryota > Metazoa > Chordata > Actinopteri > Batrachoidiformes > Batrachoididae > Chatrabus > Chatrabus melanurus. Next base: position 7,491 of record OMMV01223646.1, on the reverse strand, counting down.
AAGGGGGCTTCATCAGAGAAAATAACTTTGCACCAGTCTTCTGCTGTCCAGTTTTTGTACTTCTTGCAGAATATCAGTCTGTCCTTGATGTTTTTCTTGGAGATCAGTGGCTTCTTTGCTGCCGTCCGTGACACCAGATCGTTGTCCAAAAGTCTACGTCTTACTGTGCGTGCAGATGCACTCACACCTGCCTCCTGCCAGTCTTGAGCAAGCTCTGCACCGGTGATGACACGATTCCGTAGCTGACTCCTCAAGAGGAGACGGTCCTGGTGCTTGTTGGACACTCTTGGGCGCCTTTTTCCCTGTTGATCCTCTCTCCTTGAAGTTCTTGATGAGCCGGTAAATGGTTCTTTCTCTTTCAAGAAAATTGGCCAAACGTCAGCAAAACTCACGTTACTGGAGTTTGGTAGCGAAGCTCTAATGAAACACGGTGTTCCACAACACGATGCTAGCGGAGGCGTGCGTTAGCCAGTGCTCCATTAGAACAAGCGGGACTTTTGTCAATGTGGTAACATGTGGGAGAGAGTTCGAAACCCCACTGTCCAGTGATTCTGAGCTGGCAGGGCAAAGCAGCACCCAAACGTTAGCCAGAGTAGATGCTCGCACCAGTAACTTAGGCCAGTGGATGCTAACGGAGGCTAGTGGAGGGAACTTGGTCGTAGTGGAGATTAACTTTCTCTAACGGTTCTCCAACGTAGGCAGAGGTACGCCGGCAAACGCAGAGAAATTTTAAACATGTTGAAAATTTTTGACGTGGTCGACGTTCATCAGTGGTGGACGGCGGAGCCCAGCGGAGGCTAGAGGACACCGACATTTGCAAATCGTTCATCTACGTTGGCCCAAATGTCTAGGTGAGATTGCGCCTTTACCGCACATGTAAGCGCCAGCACAAATCTCCAGAGAGGCGCTGCAGCCACGATGCTCGACACGTGTCCGGGACGATCCTCTCATGCAGGCAAGTGTGCACGCTGTAACTTGAAAATCAACACGCTCCTCAGCTGTCACGATGCAATACATCTGGTGGAAAAAGAGGCCTTAGATTCTGACAGGCTGTTAAAGCATCTTACATTTACAGATGCTGTTTGGACGCATGCTGACGCACATGTTCATCAAACAATAGCACAGTCCACTTAACTAAAGGATTTAGTTGATTCAGTTGAACTAACGCAATATAAGTTTTATGTGATTCATCATAATGCAATTTAATGTAATTAAAGTCAATACATTATTTTAATGTTTCTTAATCTTTCTTCATATTGCCTATTATAGTCACAATATTTTTTTCAGGAAGCAAAACATTTGTCACCTAGTGCCATTTAGCATTCAGATTTAATGACTGAACTCAGATCACTCGGGATTGAAGAAGTTTTAAACGCAGTTGTGGTGTTCTGTATGTGGCGCACATGCCAACACTAAACGTATTGTCCTTTCTGTAAGCGGTGGTTTGAAAAGCAACTACTTTAGGCATGCCACAATGAAAATAAATCCAATCCCAGCATGACAATGTCCATTCGCAGAAGAAAGCTGAGGTCAGATAGTGCAGTGACTGCAGTAGTGAGTTGACACACATTTATCGGCTGCATGTTACGCCTCTCTGCAGAAGTGGCCGCTGAAACATCACTCGTGAGGATTTCTTCGGCCGTATCCACGGGAATCGTAACACCGCAGCTGCAGCAGCACGTAGTCAACAGAAATGCATATCTTTATTTAATTTGTATTTATTTAGGCCTTAACCATCTTCTAAAGTCGTAATGAGTCGATAACAATTAAATTATAATAACTAATCGAATGCATAATTAAACAGGCATTTGCTGGTTGTGTAAGATCGCAGTCGCTTTTATTATTTTTCCATTTGTTTGCACGGCGTTCAACAGCACAGATCACAAATTCCAAAGCCGCCTTCTGTAATTAAGACTTCTAAAGCTTTGTCATCAAGAAAAAAAAGAAGAAGAAAAAAAACCTCCCCTGTGCTGCAGGCTCCAGGGCCCCTGGTGCTGTTTGTCTTTGGTTGGCTACTCATTAGGACTGTGGAAAACAACGATATGCCGACATTTGATTTTTTCCCCCCCATGTTCTTGTAAAAAATGTGTGCTCATAAATTGTTTATCATACACATAAGAAGCGTGAAAATCAAAGGCTTCCTCTCCAGGTACGTCGTTTAGCATATAAACAATCCAGAAGTTGTTATCGGGTTTAGAGGTGGTGGTGGTGGGGGGAGAACCCCTTTTGATTTTCTTCTGCTAAAATTATGCAGCTACCTCCTCCAGACCTATGAACTTCTTTGAGAAGAAAATGACATTGATGCATCATCGTTCCTTGGCAGAAATGATTGATTTCACACATTTGGAGGGGCTAAATTGCCACAATTTGTTTAGATCCTTGGCAGAGAATATTTTGCATTAATAAAACATTATCAATCATTAGCATGAAACTAAAGAGCGCTGGTGTGTGTGTGTGTGTGAGCGCGCGCCTGCAAATGAGCTTCCCATTTTCAGCATGAGACGTGCTTCTCACCAAAACCAAAACACATATGTCTTGTCATTCGCAGTCCAGCCCGTGCTGGAAATTTGAATAAGACAAATAAAACACCTCGGTGCGCTTGAGGCGCAGAACTTATCATGTTTTGAGGAGGACTGCTGACAGAGTGACAGTTACGAAGAAAAAAAGATTTTGCCTGTTGAAAAGTGTATCTTCAACGACTGTAATTTTCACAGCACTTATTGTCCGTGATTGCGTTCAGCGGCGATAATGCTTCTATGTGAATATGATGCAAATGATGCCAACAATTTAAAAAAAAAAAAAATAGACAAAACAGTGGGTTCCTTTGACCGTCTCGGTGGGTTAGGGCTCCTGCAACAGTTCTTTCTCTTTGTGTGCTCTTTAAAACATATGATAGCAGAAAGCCTCATAAACAAACCTGAGGCGATGTAAAGGAGAGGAAAATAAATAAATAAGAGCGACTCGGCTGAATCGAGAAATGTAAGTCGAGTGGAAAAATACAGCATCTGTCGTTCATTTCTCCACTTTCGTCTTCGGTCGTGTTAAATATAAAGGACGCGTGTGAATGAGGGGAAACTTTGGAAAATAATTAGTCTCTGTAGGGATGAGAGCGAAGAAGAGCCGCCGATACCAAAAGGACAAGAATGAATTTTTCTTGATGCCTGCGCCAAAGCCTTTTCTTCATTCCCATTTTCCTTCTCCTACCTGTGATATTTGGCATTATTTGCTCTGATTTCAGTCGTGAGATTACAAGAGCCGCACATTTTTCGGGGAGCAGTGGGAGCTGCGATTTGCTTTGTTTTTTTACCCCCTCTACGATCTCCCTGGGAAAACTGGCGCGCCTGACGCACGAATGACAGACGCAGTGTGAACCGCCCGATTGTAAAGATATGATTTTTCTTCTGTTTTTTTTTCCAGAGATCATGTCCTACTTTCCTCACTGGCTGACATTTGTTGAAATGCGTCTTTGTTTTGGGAACACGGGAGGAAAAGCACAGCTGCATTCAACACCTGCAACAAAATTGTCTTCACACTCGACTGAACGGGATCCCAGAACATGTCTTTAATGACAGTCCCAAGCATTAAATATTCAACTTCCTGGAAGCAAATAGCTCATTAAACTCTATTTTTCTGGAGATCCAGATTCTCCTCCCATTGTGCCGGAGCCAGTACGGAGAACACTGGAGTCTGTAACTGTGCAGACTCTCTCTTTCTGATGTTTCCCACATGCAAATTAAATTGACAGCGTGACATTTAAGTAAGTGTCTTTGTGTTTCACTTCGCTCTCCTCGGGTCTTTCAGCCTGTCTCATCTTGGGCGCCGATTCAAGCGCTCACCGTGAAGGCTTAACCCAAGGATGCTGCAGCACAGCGCTGTTCACTTATGCAGAGATGCTGCAGGGACAAAATAGCCTGTAATCTGGACCAGGGTGTTTGAGAGGCAGTCACGTCTGTGGCAAGCGTTTGAGAAGGTGCTTCATGTGGCAAATCCCGTGGAGTCATGCTGTCTCACTCAGTTGCAGGTGCTTTTAGAGGGATCCTGCTGGGCTGAGAGCAAGCTTTAGATAGTCTGCTGAGGTCACTTTTACAGTATGAATGCAAAGATGGAATTTATTTGTACATCACAAATGAGGAGTTTGTGTTATGACAATGTAATAGGAGTTGAGCAATTGTCACTTCCATGATGTGGGTTATTTCAGACTAATATAGAACATATGTGAGTATATGCGAGTCATTCGATTGTTTAAACAGGAGCGTGGCCTTACGAGCAGTGTGTTTGATTTAAAGCTGGATACCAGGCTTTTGATTGAATGCACAACAATGGACAGAATGTGGATTTGTGTTGTCCTACTACACAAAACACATCAGGATGCAGTTTATGTTGCTCTAAAATGTGCACGTTTTTCTGCATCAAAGGTACCCTCACAGATCAGGCATACCAATCCCCAGTGGATCTGCAAATATTTGAGTTCTTGACAGAAAGGTGTCCTAGTGCAATTATGGCATTTGACATGAGGGACCCCTGTAGCATAGTCCAGTGTCGATTAAGACATATTTTAATTGGTTGACATAGGTTTTGGCTAATTAAAATGCACGACATCCAGTAGCGGACTATGCTACAGGGGCCCCTTGCGTCAATCGTCATAGTTGTGATGGACACCTGTCTCACGCAAACTCGGGATATTTGTGGATCTGCAGGGAATTCTCATGCTTGGTGTACAACAACAGACAGAATGGAGGTTTCTGTTGCCCTACTGGACAAAGATGTGTCAGGCTGCAGCCTATGTTGCTCTAAAATGTTCACATATTCTGCGTCAAAAGTACTCTCACAGATCAAGAATGAGAATTGCTTGCAGATCTGCAAATATTCATGTTTGCACGAGACGGGTGTCCAACCGCAATTATGGCGACTGATGTGAGAGACCCCTGTAGCTTGGTCCCGTACTGAATAAGGCGCATCATAATTGGTCCACGTAGTTAGATTTTGGCCAAATAAAATGTGCCTTTTCCAGTACCGCTATATGCTGTGCTTGTCGCTCGTGTAAAATGCCGGAATTGTGTTACGACACCCACCTTGCCCAAACCTGGACATTCGTGGATCTGTGGGAACTCTCATGCTTCAACAACAGACAGAATGTGATTTTCTGTTCTCCTACTCGACAAAGATGCATCAGGATGCAGGTTATGTTGCTGTGAAGTGTGCACATATTTTTTTTTTTTTTGCATCAACGGTACCCTCACAGATGCGTTTGTTACCGATACCATGGGCACTGACCCCATCCCCTTCATGCTATCACGGATGCTAGTTTTTGAACCTGACACTAATGACAGAATGGCTTTTCCTCTTTGGCACAACCATAATGTCTTGTTTTCCAAATACCTATTTGAAATGTTGACTTGCGAGACCAAGAAACACAATTCCACTGTGCTACTGAGCATCTCTTACGTAATCAAGCTCACAGAAGTGGGCGGAGCCTCTAGACGATGTTGATGCATCGCTTCAGTTTTGCAGAGTACAGCTTTAACTGACGTCTCTGGATGCAGTGGTAAAGGCACAGTCACACCTAGGCATTTGGGCCAACGTACTTGCATTCGCCGGTGATCGGTAGCCTCCGGTAGCCTTCAGCTGCGTTTCGTGGTGTTCGTTGATGAACGGCGACCGCGTCCAAAATTTTCAACATGTTGAAAATATTTTGCCGTTTGCTAACGTACCTTTGGCTACGTAGAAGACCGTTACAGACCGTAGATCGTCGCTACGTGCACGTTGCACGCGGTAACCATCTCTCGTCTGCGGTACCGGTGCGAACAGCCTCCAAAAGCCTGAGTTACTGGTGCGATCATGTTCGCTGGCTAACATGTGGGTGTTGGTTCACCTACCTGCTCAGAATAACTGGACAGTGGTGTGTCGAACCCCTCTCTTGAACATTTCCACGTTGGCAACAGTCCCTCTTGTTTCTCATGGAGCGCTGGGTAATGGCTGCCTCTGCTACAAACATGTTGTGAAAGGCTGTGATGTGTTTGAGCTCTGTTACCAAACTCTGGGAACTTGATTTTCCCCGATGTGTAGCCACTTTTCTCTCCTTTTCTCTCGCTTTCACGCCATTCACCAGTTGCTGGCCCAAACGTCATAGTGTGACTGCACCTTAAACGGTGGACAGTGGCAAAGTTTTACTGAAACCCATTTAGTGTGGCCTTTTATGTGACCTGTCCAAGACAAACCTGTGCAATAATCATGCTGTTTGATCTGCATCTTCATATGTAACACCTGCCAGGTGGGTGGATTATCTTGGCAAAGGTGAAGTGCTCACTAAAATGGATCTTAACAAATATGTGAACAAAATTCGCGAGAAATTTGCCTTTTATGTGCATAAATGTGAGCTCTTTTACTTCACTGCATGAGTAATGGAAATGAAAAACAAAAGTGTTGCATTTATAATTCTGTTGAATATATTTCACAGCAGAAGATGAAAAACATATTAATTCTGACAGCCTCGTGTTGCATTGCATGTGGAAGTAACCACAGACCCATCAACCCCAGCGTGGCCCTGCTGTTGGAGCACTGCTGACAGCTTCCAACAAACCAGTTCCTCCTTTTAGTTCAAGGTATTTAAGATAAGGTCCGGATGGAAATGGAGAAAGAGAGCGAGAGAGGGGGGCAGAACATTTTCTTTGGTTGTCAGCCGTGCCTGCGGCTGTGTGGGATTTCCCATGTGGGCTGGAGTGCAAACAGACCTTATGGGAAATTGAGTGAACTAGCCTCCTATAAAACAAGTAGGCTGGCCACGCTCTGTATCCTGGGACCACCCGCGGAATCCTGCTTGGACTTTGTTATCCAGTCAACCTTTCAGAGAGCTTAATTTAATCAACACATTATGAGCTTCCTGCCTTTTTTTTCTCCACAGCTCAGTGGTCTTACAATAAGAATTAGAAGATTTGCTTCCATGCGCCTTTACCCCTTTAGACCTCATCGTCACTTTAAAAGTGAATAATCCTGACGACAAGCGCTCGCCATGCTTTATGTACTGATGAATTTAATGGCGCCATATTGTTTCCAAATTGGATCAGCAATTTTAGTCTTTCAGTGTTCCCATAAGTCCTTGGCATATTGGAAAGGGCCTTAAGTTGCGGGCTACAGTTAACACCCTGTCAGCAGTAACGGATTCCTGCTAATCTATTTGGTCTCATTAAAATGCACTGCAGCGTGGCTGGCTCTGTACACCTGTCCATCTCAAAAATGTATTTACAGCCTGCGAATCAAACATATTTTTCACGGGTCAAGCTGCAGTGGAATCGGTTCTGTTCCTGCTTCTTTTATGACTTAACAGATTTAATTTCAGTGTAAGGAAACATTCTGGGGTGCACAGATGGTGCCCTTCGGCGTACATGCAGATACGTGAGATTTTACATGTACTCCTTGTTTTACTGCCGTTTTGGATAAAGTTGAGGTGCGCATTAAAGGAGCTAGATGTAGGGCTGGCACCAAGTGTTTAAA
>OMMV01223644.1:0-12794 GCA_900302635.1 Chatrabus melanurus | reverse complement strand
AACATGGTAATTGTAATCACCATGAGGTACCACAGTAAAACCATGGTTATTATGGTCTTGAATAAATCTATTCTAGACATTTGAGTTCATAAATCATGTTTGCGCAATAATATAAATTATTGCATGAAGCATTTTGCCTGCTGTAATTTCATTTATTGTCTAACAATAGCAGGTGAGAGGTATTTGTGTTTAATAGTAAGTCCTTTCCCTCCCAATATCAACTTGGGGTCGCCACAGCAGATCCGATATGGATCTGCATGTAGATTTGGCACATTTTACACCAGATGCCCTTCTTGACACAACTCCACATTACATGGAGAATGGGCAGGGGTGGCCTCCAACCGGGAACCTTCTGCACTGAAAGCGATTGCTTTAACCGCTAGGCCACCATGTGTTTAATGACGTACCAGCGCGGTGGCCTAGCGGTCAGTGCGACCGCTTTCAAAGCAGGAGGTTCCTGGTTCGAGGCCACCCCTGCCCATTCTCCCTGTAATGTGGAGTTGTGTCAGGAAGGGCATCTGGTGTAAAACTTGTGCAAAATCTACATGCAGATCCATATCGGATCTGCTGTGGCGACCCCAAGTTGATATTGGGAGAAGCCGAAATATTTATTTTTAAATGACATTCCATAATCCTGTATAAATAAATGATATGAAGACTTGTGTAAAAGTTTTGTGTAGGTGTTGGATTCATTATGTTTAAAGCTCTAAGAAGAGAGTGCAGGCGGGTGGAGAAAGTGGGACGGGTCATTATTCCGAAGGTCCATTGGTCTGAAGGTCCATTGGTCCGAAGGTTCATTGGTCTGAAAATTAGGGTTGGTTAGTTAGTTAGTTACTTTTAAGGACTAGGGTTAATAATTATAATCATTTTTTTGGGTTTTGGGGGCTTGCCCCCCCAATTTTACAAATAAAATCCATACTTGTTGGGTGTTTTATAAATATAATGCATATTTCTACCTATAGGACGGGTCCCTTTTTGCTCCATTGTACTTAGTTTGAACTGCATATAACCATTTAAAATTTTTTTCGGACCAATGGGCCTTCGGAATGTTGACTAGTCACCGGAGAAAGGTGGCAGGAGTGATTTGTGATCAAAGGATATCTGCAAGAGTGAAAGGGAACGTTTACAGTGAGACCAGCTACGTTGGATGGCACTAACAAAAAGACAGGAGGCGGAGCTGAAGCGATTTTCTTTGGGAGTGATAAGGATGGACAGGATTAGGAATGAACATATCAGAGGGGCAGCACAGGTAAGATGGTTTGGAGACAAAGTCAGAGAGGTGAGATTGAGATGGTTTGGACATGTGCAGAGGAGGGACCCAGGGTATATAGGGAGAAGGATGCTGAGGATGGAGCCACCAGGCAGGAGGAGAAGAGGGAGGCCAAAGAGGAGGTTTATGGATGTGGTGAGACAGAGGACAGGGTGAGATGGAGACGGATGATCTGCTGTGGCGCCCCCTAATGGCAGCAGCCGGAAGTAGAAGTTTATATTGAAAAAACATGAATAGATCCCTCCTGCTCCAACATTTTGGGGTTATTGGGATAAAATGTGACCCTGGGAGGGAAGGATTATGCTTTTTTTTTTTGGGCAGCTGTTTCTGTCGGACCTGTTTTACTGAGGGACCGACAGGATGTGGTGCGCTTCAGAAAAACATCCGCCTGCGGTCACAAGAAGAATCGACTTTTATGGTATCAGATCGATCAAATTGATTCTGTTTGAAATCAACCATCTGTAAATACGTTTATCATTTGTTTCGCGGCCTGAAATGACAGAAATAATTCACAGATTCGTCAGATAGACTTTGAAAGTAAAAAAACCGGCTTCAGCAGAGGGTCAAATAATGAAAAAAAAAAATCATTCATAAAATCTTTATTTCTGTTGCACCTTTCAGTGCTGTTCATCAATAATCTACATATACAATAAAAAAGAATGCGTCATACTTTTTAAAAAGAAAAACTCTAACTTGTTCCACAGATTCACCCCACAGACCGATATGCACACACTTTTCAGGGTTGTGCGCACACTGGCTTTTATTAATTTTTTTAAATGTAGCTCTCCACAGGGCAGATGGCTCTGTAGCACAGGAGTTGGACTACCAACCTATAACCGGGGGTTCAAGTCTAGGTCTGTGTTCTTGGACAAGGCCACTTCATCTGCATTGTCTCAGTCCTTACCAGCCTTGATTGGGGAAGTAACCTGGGATGGACTGGTGTCCCACCACCCAGGAGAAGTCGTAGACTCTCATCCACTTCACGCTGTAGTGTCCGGGGATAAGCATCGGCCCCGTGGACCTCAGGGCCTGTAATGGGACTTACTTTTTACAATGGGGTGTGGAGATAAAAAGGCAGGGATGGTCTGCTTTCACACCAGAGCCTCACATTTCTGTGAAAAATAGATAAAAAGAGAAGTTTGCATGATATGTGACATTCCCTTTTTTTGTTGTTGGTGCCTGCAGTGTCAGTCCATTGCACCACCTTATAAACACAAGACAAATCTACTGGATTATCACTTCATCCCCAAAGTGTGCACAAACAGTCTCCAAGTCTTTGTATGACTTTGACCTTCCCGTGACCAAAGAGGCAGAGGATGATGGGGGTCACGCCTTCACAGATATATATTTTTTTAAATGTAAAGTAGAACTGTTGTTTTTTTGTTTTTTTCCTGTAGAGTGTGACCAAAAAATAAGGAAACAGCCACAGTCAACATCAGGTCCTTCGAAGTTTTCTGTCTGTCTGTCTGATCGACTGTCTCTCTGCTTCATGGTTTCAGAACTGAATGCTGGCAGAGAAGCATCTGATTGAGGAGCAGAGCAACATCGGCCCTTTTCTCTCAAATCCAGACGGCTGTGTGGAATTTGGTGTCTGCTGCTCAGGAGACGACATGAGTTCTTCACGAAAGGTGCAACAAAAAAAAAGCTCTTTCCAGCGATTAATACTCTTCCTCAGTTTTTAATATTTGGCACGTCGAGTTTACTTATGAATAGCAGTAAGCAGGTAAGTTCTTTCAGCGTCGTCTTCCTTTTTGCTCGGGGTCGCCGGCGCAGATCTGACATGGATCTGCATGTTGACTTGCGGCAGGTTTTACGCCTTCCTGACACAACTCCACATTACACGGGTCTTGAACCGGGAACCTTCTGTTTTGGAAGCAGGTGAACTGACCACTTGGCCGCCACGCCAAATCTTATGGATAACAACACCTTATATCAATAAAATTTTCTTGTCTCACATCTTATTTGGTAATGAGTTGGAGAGTTTTTTTTTGACCAGGGTGTCTTTGGTACTGGATCTCTCCAGAGGGTCCTTGGGTACCACTGCAATGGCTTTGCGTCAAATGACGAACCGTTGCTTAGGGAGACTCAGACGAGGCATACCACTTGCATCGTGAGGGAATGTCGGCTACGACATTATGGTAACGTGTCGCACTTCTCTGGGGATGGTCCGGCACACACGTGCCTCAGTGTTGTGGATCCCAGTAAGCAACTGGAAAAGGCACGGGGATGCTCGCATCTCATCTGGCTGCAGCGGATAGATGGTTACTTTTGGCAGGTGGGGATGGATTGGTGGACCGCCTTGGTGGTTCCACCGCCAGGTGGATGTGGCGACGTGAGGCACCAACGCATGCTTCTGGACTGGACCTGATTTGATTAAACATTTTGAAAGTGAACATGACTTGGTGTGTTTGAAAAAAAATCACACTGCTTTGAACTGTGGAGCTGACTCCGTCACCCACACCCTCTTCACCTCTGGTGTTGGACCAACCCACATATGAACTTATCGGACACTTTAGACCAGTGGTTTCTAAGATGCGTTGTCAGGTATCCTGTGTGTTTATGTTCATTCCTCCCTGCTGTAATAATAATATTAGGACGCCTGATTTGTTGGGTTAGGTTACGCTACGCTAACCCCAGCCCCTGCTCTGCTCCCACTTGTGGACTGTGTGCACAGTGGGAGCTTGTGCTGGCTGTAGTGCTTTCATTAAACAAACAAACAAAAAAAGCACACATTGAGCCTGAAACATCTGAGATATGACACTTGAAGCTACTGATAAAGAATATGGTACAATCTCTCAAATCCCATACATTATAAAATTATATACAAAATAATGGGGGAAAACAGGAAAGCTGTACTGCAGACAGTCCAACTAGATTAACATCAAAGAAATGTATCCATCCTTCACCTTGAACTACACTTGAACTTTGACCTTTTTTTTTTTTTTGCAGAGACAAAGCAGCAAAAATGAGCACACAATCGAGTCCTCTCAGCAAACTGATAAAACCGCTGCAACACCTGCAAAGAAAGAGAAACCGTACCGCTGTGGCCAGTGTGGAAAACGCTTCATACATTTGGGAACCTTGAAAAGACACTGGCGTATGCACACTGGAGAGAATCTGCTTTCCTGTGACCAATGTGGACGAGCTTTCATCCGGTCGGCCGACTTCAAAAAACACCAACTCATCCACAGTGGAGACAAGCCATTCACCTGCGACCTTTGTGGAAGAGCTTTTAGCCAGTCATGTCACCTAAAAAGACACCAAGTCACCCACAGTGGAGATAAATCCCACACTTGTGACCAGTGTGGGAGAGCTTTTAGCCAATCATCTCACCTAAAAACGCACCAACTTCTCCACAATGGAGAGAAACCATTCACCTGTAGCCACTGTGGGAGGGGTTTCGGCCGGGCATCCGAGGTAAAAACACACCAGCTTATCCACAGCGGAGATAAGCCACACACCTGTGACCAATGTGGGAAAGCTTTCAGGCGGCTGGATAATTTAAAAAGACACAAACTCATCCATAATGACAACAAACCGTACACCTGTGACCAATGTGGGAAGAGCTTCCGTCTTTCAAATACATATAAGGATCACCAGCGAAGCCACATTGAAGACACAACGCACACCTGTAGCCTGTGTGGGAAGAAACTGTGTTCTTTGCAGGCGTTCAAGTATCACCAGCGTATTCACACCGGGGAGCGGCCCTACCAGTGCAGATACTGTGATAAAACCTTCATTTCGGCATCGAAGTGGATGCATCACGAGCGCGTGCATGCTGGAGAGAAACCATACAGCTGCGACCAGTGCGAGAAGAGTTTCTGTTCGAAGATTTCATACATGAATCATAAACGTGTCCACAATGGCGACAAACCGTACCAGTGCCAGCACTGCACAAAAACCTTCGTTACGTCCTTTAACCTCTCGAGACATGAGCTCACTCATACTGGCATCAAACGGTACTGGTGTGGAGAATGCAAAAAAAGCTTCACCAGCCTAAATCACTGGAAGACATCCAAAGTGAAGAGATGCTCCTCCGACAGCATGGTCAAACTGGCTTAGCTTAGCCGACATTTTCTTCACAGACATATTTCTGTTTCAGCCTGCAGGTGGCAGCATTCAGTGATTAGCTTGAGACTCCTGGAGGTTTACTGTGGATCAGGTGCTGGAGCGAGTCATCTAACCCAAAGCATAGGCGGTTCAACCAGTCCAAAGCGTCTTTGAGCAAGACGCTGCTCTCCGATTTGCTCTTCGTGCAGTCTCAATCCTGGATTAAAAAAAAAAAAAAAGGATGGGTTCTAGAAGGGCATTCTGCTCTGAACTCTTCGTCTCCTAGGTTTCCTGCCTTTATTGCATCCTGCACCTCATAGTTTCACCACATCTCCTTATCCACACGTAGTCTCTTTCTTGTCGTTTTACCCAACACTACTTCGCTCGCTCTGAACACAACTTTCATCCTTCTCCCAATCTTCTCTGCATTTTCCAGTGATTGCACTTCATTCAAAACTTTCCCTTTGAGCCCATTCTTCAGATCCTCCTCTTTTTTTCTTCTTTTTTTTTTTTTTTTTGTCATCCTTGGCGTCACCTGCTCTGATCTTCTGATCTTGCTTATGTTGACCTCCCAGTCCATAACCACTACTTTCTGGATTTCTGTCAGATGAGATCTTCTGCACACCTCCTCCACGACTGAAGCTCTCAAGCTCATACGTTCTCTTCTCAAAAAAATAAAATAATGTAACTGCTGCCAAAACACGTGCCAGGTCAAAAAGTATCATCCATACCCCTTTACAGTTTCTCTTAGTTGTCGTAGCAACTAAAAACATGGCATGTTTTTGCTGCTAATTCAGTAGCTATGACAAATTAAAGGCTTTTTAACTTTACGCTCACTTGAAGGCCTCAGATTTTATTTTTTTTGAACTGTATAAACGTTTTGGATCCCCAATGCAGAGGAACACTAATCCCCACACCCAGGCAGCACTCCCAGCTTATTGTTTTTATTGTTTATGTTTGTTTTTTGTTTTTTTTACATATAAAGAAAATCTTATCCGTACATACAAATAAATAAATAAAAGTATGCCGTTTAATCCCAAAGTCAAAACAATTATTTGCAGAAATGATATAAATCACATTTAATATATGTATTGTGTGACATACTCTTTACATTTCTTATCATTAATTTCATTGAAACACACAAGAGATTTTCAGTGAGTTGGAAATATTCTTGTATCCGTCCTCTGACTTATCAAAAAAAATGTAAAAATTGGTCAGTTGTGCACTTATTTAGTTTGTGTTTTATGTATAATGTAGATAATGTTTGTTTTCACTGATATTAAACATTTGCCTGTTCTGTATAAACACTTTTTTTCTTCTTCTTTTGGTTATATAAAATCAAATATGTAATTTTCCCATTTTTTGTTTTCCAGATTGTACTGCAAAAAAATAAATGAAAATGCACTGCAAAGACTTGTTATTGTTGTTGTTTGTTTATTGTCACCCTATTTGCGCACCAGATTCTCAGATGGTGTCAGAGGTCCATTTATCTTCAGTGCCTGTTTGCATCTTGTTTACCGTATTTATTTATTTACTACATTATGTTTTCTTCACTGTATTTTATGGTGTTTTTGCCTTTGTCCTTTGTGTAGCTCCTCAGATTTCCCTCTGAGAATTAATAAATGAATAAATAATCCATCTATCAATCGACAACCATAAACATCACAAACAAATATACAAATATATATACAATCAAATCAACAATCAATCAACAAAGGGATAAAAAAAAACTTTCCAGGGCTGTAGATTAGATTAAAGGGTTAACAAACCTTTGCATACAAATGAATCAGATGACAGGTTATTTATTTATCTGTGTGTGTGTGTGTGTGTGTGTGTGTGGGTGTGGGGGTGGTCGGTCGGTCGGTCGGTCAGTCGGTCAGTCACCTGGGTTTTGGCTGTTGTTTCCGTCGGGGCTTTGATGCGGGCGGACCAGGCGGATGTGGTGCGTTTCAGAAAAAAAAAAAAAGTCTTTTGGTTGCAGCTGAAGAATCGAGTTTTTGGAGATAAAATTTTGTTTTTTCATGAAGAATTTCACAGTTTTTTTTAAATTGCGCATTTCAGGAAGACTGCAGTAAGACTTGAAGCTGACCAGTTTGTTTTGATAATGACGTCATAAACGATAAAAAAAGGACTGTTGTCGATCAAAGTAAGTGGCAATAAAACATTCCGCCACAGAACAGCGGCGGAATGTTTAATCCCAGTTTTTATACTGATTTAGAAAAGAGCCAAATGTTTGAGACAGTAAATGTGACAAAAGGCTTCCAGGTTTATTCCAAGTTCAGGGTTTAGTTGCTTTCATGCAGTATTTTTATTATTATTATTATTTCTTACAACAATCCTACATGAAGTACAGTGTAATACAGAGCCATCATATAAAATGTGTCTTTATGCAAATTCAACAAAGGTGTTTGATATGAATATTTGAAATTATTCACGTTGGAATCCCGATTTTTTTTTTTTTATCAATATGTGCGCAATAAGTATTTCTACCAAAATATGCCACAATTTTGGAACAAAATCTCAAACTTAAATTCCTTGAGAGTAATGTTTTTAGAGTTAAAAAAAAGTTTTTGAACTAAGAAATGTTTTTAGAGTAAAAAATGTTTTTGAGGGAAGAAATATTTATGGAGTTTAAAAAAAGGATTTGGGATAAATGTTTTTAGAGTAAAAAAAAAGTTTTTGAACTAAGAAATGTTTTTGGAGTTAAAAAAAAAAGTTTTTTGGGATAAGAAATGTTTTTAAGTAAAAAAAATGTTTTTGGGTTAAGAAATGCAGCAGTCCAAAAGATGCAGCTTTGTAGCTTCTGAATCTTTGGTGTCCTCTTTTACACTTGGGAAAGACTTGGAAATCTTAAAATTTTTTAAATGAAATAAAGATTATGAGTTTCAAAACTTTTCACATGTAACTGTTTACAATTGAAATGTATAAATGTAATATAATGAACATTATTCTCTATAATTTTGCACTCATGCATGTAAATTCCTCTATGTTTTGGCCTCATTTTGATGGCGGTTCTCTAAAATGCCGTGAAATATCGTGCACAAGTAACGGGAGATTACATGAGAGCCGAAAATACCCTGAACGTAAAAATCCATAGAATTTGACTTGAATTGTTGTGCAGCAATGATGTAGCTTTTTCACCCACTGTGACGTTTAACACTTTCTTTAATGTTGAATCGAATTAAATGTATTCAGAGTTGGATTTTAAAATACAGAGATGACCTTGATGTAGGTCAGGGATGGGCAGCTATCTGCCGTGAGGTGCCAGCAGTCTGCAGGTTTTCATTCCAAGCAGTCATTGCAGCTGATGATTTCTGTGAGTGAAAAGCTCCACTTTAAAACTCTTAATTATAAGCAGGATTCAACAGCGATCGGTTTCGCTGATTAACTGGAAAGAAAACCTGCCACGTTTTTGCCCATCCCTGATCCAGATAATCCCATAGCTGTTCTCTGATCATCTGTCCTCGTTTGATGTTTCAGCGCTGACTAGCGGCACACGAGGCGTCCGGTGCACAAGCAGAGTGACGTCAGGCGTCAGTTCAGAGCAGCTGTGTGAACTTTGGTGTCAGCTCCTAAGGAGGTAATATGAATTCTTCACAAGAGGTGAGTAAAATTATCAGCTGTTGTTTTCGTGAGTCTTTAAAACAAACGGCAGTTGTGATTATTATATGGAACTGTTCATTAGGTGGTGTTTAACGGAAGCAGTAAGGAAGCGAAGAAGAAAAATAATCTCTGGTCATCCCGCTCAAACTTTGAGTCTTGTTAGACAGTGGCTGTACTAATCCCCCTGTTTGTTTTATTTCTTTTGTTTCCTTTCAAATGGTGTATTGTTGTCTACTATGGGAAGTTTGTGCTCTTAATACACAGCAGCATTAGTATTGTTGTTAAGTATACTAAAAATCTGTTTTGCATTAAAGTGCCTGCAAAGCAAATTCAGAGATTTGCGTCCAAACACATTATACAGGTTAGAAATGCTTTGCTGATCACATGTTAAAATGTGTTGAACCATGTGTATTTAAAAAAAAAAAAATTATTTTGAGTTTGACTGGATTTCTGTGTTTCACCACTGTTGAGTTCATGATTTTTTTGGGGGTGGTGGCTTAAAACGAGCCGCATTATGCACTGCTATTTAATTTGCATACGCCTATATAAAGCTAGAGTCAATTTGAATCTCTGCTCTGGAGCAGTAGGTGGCAGTAATGCACTTTTTACGCTGGTTGCCAACCACCGTTAAACAAGGAGAAGAAGAAGAAAAAAAAAAAACTTTTGTAAAATCGCTCAAACTTTGAGTCTTGTTGGACAACGTTTGTACGAATCCCCCAGTTTGTTTTATTTCTTTTGCTTCCTTTCAAATGGTGTGTTGTTGTCTACTATGGAACTTTTGTTTATTCTCGCTGAGTGTTTGTATGTTCTGTGTTGTTCAATAAAGCTTTAAAAAAAAATTTAAAAAAACTTTCCCCCACACCCTCCCCCTCCTCACACACGGTTGGGCGTGGTTTCGGTACCTCCAGCCGACACGCGCCTACAGTCTGAGAGCAGAGAATGCTGCTGATTTTTATCTACTTAGTGATATTTTTAATCATTAAAATTGGGCTCGGTGATTAATAACACGTTTTTCTGTGGTTTGTCAAATTCAAAACACAGATTGGATTTCATTTTACAGGCACTTTAATGTATTAGTGGTTTTTTTTCTTTGTTGAACAAGACACTGATGTCCAGACAGTTAATGAACAATTATATATATTTTTGGTTGCCATTTGTATTATATCTGTTATATGTAATATGTGACAGTTTGTGAGCTTCTTAAATGTGTTTTCCTCGTCTGTCCACTCGTTGTAGTCGTCTGTTGCCGCTTGCCTCATTGGTTCTTCACAGTCTTTTTCTCTTTGTCACTGTAGAAACAGAGCAGCACAAATGAACTTGAACCTCAGCCGTGTCAGAGTGACACAACTTTCCCAATAAAGGAAGAAAATCCGTACGACTGTGACCAGTGTGAAAGAACTTTTAGTCATTCAGAAAGCCCGAAAAGACACCAGCATATACACAGCGAAGATGACGTGCACTGCTGTGACCAGTGTGGGAGAGTTTTCAGCCGATCTTCAGCCCTAAAAATGCACCAGCGAATCCACACTTGGGATAATCCATACACCTGTGGCCAGTGTGGGAAAGCTGTCAGCATGCAAAGTGAATTGATACGACACCAAAGAATGCACACCGGGGAGAAACCATACTCATGTGACCAGTGTGAGAAATCTTTCAGCTTGTCGCATAATTTAAAAAGACACAAACGAATCCACAGTGACTACAAACCACACATTTGTGACCAATGTGGGAAAGCTTTCTGCATGTCAGGAAACTTGAAACGGCACCAACTCAGCCACAGTGGATTTAAACCGTATACGTGTGACCAGTGTCAGAGAGCTTTCTCCAAGTTTTTCGACCTAAAAATACACCAAAGAATCCACACGGGAGAGAAGCCATATACCTGTGACCAATGTGGGAAAGCTTTCAGCTTGTCGCACAATTTAAAAAGACACCAGCTCACCCACAGTGAAGAGAAACCATTCACCTGTGAGCAGTGTGGGAGAGCTTTCCGCCTGTTACGGGAGTTAAGTCGGCATCAAGTCATTCACAGTGGAGATAAACCGCATGCCTGTGACCAATGTGGGAGAGCTTTCTACTTGTTGAGCGAGTTAACCCGACATCAACTCGTCCACAGTGAAGACAAACAGCACACTTGTGCCCAATGTGGGAAAGCTTTCAGAAGGTTGGGGAACTTAAAAAGACACCAGCTCATCCACAGCGGGGAACGGCCACACATCTGTGGCCAATGTGGGAAGAGTTTCCGTCAGTTATCTACGTACCAGTATCACCAGCGGATCCACTCTGGGGACAAACCCTATCAGTGCAGATTCTGTGAGAAACCCTTCATCGTGTTATCGCAGCTTAAAATCCACGAACGCGTTCACACCGGAGAGAGACCGTACAGCTGCGACCAGTGTGACAAGCGTTTCAGTCAGAGGAGTTCATACATAACGCACAAACGCGTGCACTCGAGCTACAAACCCTATCAGTGCCCGTTTTGTACGAAAAGGTTCACTCTGTCGTCCAAACTCACCCAGCATAAACTCATCCACACCGGGATCAAGAAGTACTGGTGTGGACAATGTAAACGGAGCTTCTCTGGTTTAGGACACTGGAAGAGACAGAAGACGTCGAAACTGGGGAAGCGGTGTTCTTCCGATTGGATGGTCAAACTGGCTTAGAGAGTGGCTTTGCTGCTAGCGCAGGCTGACAGGATAACGGCGGTAAAGAGAGGGCGGAGCGATGCCGTGTGAATGTGGGTTTGCACCTCGGGCTTTGATTGTCTCGGGGAGATGGAACGGTAATAAGATCGATGACTGTTCGCCGCAGGGTTTTTCACACACCGATATTGTGGTCATTTATATTCCACTAGTTTAAAAAAAAACAAAAGCGCACCCGTAGGTCGTAAACTTAACATTATAAACATTTTGATCTTGGATTTGCTCAGTTAGTTTCTGATCCCACCTCTGAGAATATCGCATACTGTAGCAGCAAAGCCACTGCTGCGTTCTTTGCTTAGTTTTTCCTCATGCTCCCTCTTCTCATTGAGCTTTATGCAGGAATATTTTCGTATGGTTATCTGACATTTTTCTTACTTTTCTTTCGTGCGATGGGCTCGTATGAGTGTGCTGTGTCAGATTCAGCAAAGGCTCCTGATTCCGCCTAAATGACCTGATGAGCGCTGCCTGTGTGTAAATCAGTGAGCGTTCCTTCGGGTAACGAATTAGCATAAATAATGCCCCAGTAATATTATTTAAGGCCACACATCCTGTCCTGTATGTCAGAAATGTTCATTCAAGAAAACGGCGAAGACATTTGTGATTGATGTCCTGCCATTAGAGATCCACAACAGAAAATCGAGTTTTTAACAGTGTAAAGAGCGGAATTAAGGACCTGCTAAAATCAGGGAACGGGGAAAAAATAACGAGTGCTGTTAATGCCGCGTCACCCGAGGGTCGTATCATAACGGACATAAAGGAGAAATGATTCAACTTGAACATGGATTTAAAATAAAAAAATTAAAAAAAAAAAAAGTCTCACCACACCAAGCTGATCGATGGCTGCGACAGGAGGGGCTCGAGGTAAAAGTCTCCGTCACAGAGACGGACAAAAGAAGACCTGACCAAAAAAAAAATATATATAATATATAAGTGGTTTTACGGCTTGAGATGTTCATATTGATTTTGTATTGTTATACAGTAGCATGAAGAGCCAATTTAAATTATTGATGTTGTGAGGTTATATGAATTAATGTAGAATTATATTACAATTCAGATTGTTAAACAGGTCAAAGTCATTTATGTGGGATTTTCAGAGTAATGAAATATACAAGCAGTCATCTGGACCACTTGTTAATTGTGTTTGTACCTATGAATAATTTAAAAAAATA